>MJUU01035453.1:29366-43744 GCA_002080025.1 Modiolus philippinarum | reverse complement strand
TTTATTTAGGGGCCAACTCCGACCTGCCGTTGGGTGTGGGGTTTCCTCACCGTTCATTGAAGATCTTATGGTGGCTTTGAGTTGCTTTTACCCCCCCTTTGGGTCGTTGTCTCTTTGACACATTCCCCGTTTCCCTTCTTTTTCCTATTGTCTTTTTTTCATTTGTATTCTAATTATTTAGCCATGTTTTTAGACCGTAGATATGGCCTTTATCAATGATATCCAGCTGTTTTTTGTAATAGTTTTATTTTTTATTAGTGGAGTAAGCGATTTCAACTAGTTAGAAAATTAAAAAAATTCTTCTATCCACTTTTGTTCTTTCTTCATTCTACATTCTTTCATGTTTGTATAGTTTGTATTGAAGCAATACCGTTTCCTAGCCTGCCCTTGTATGTTTTTTTTTTGTTTTTGTTAGGAGGTCTTGTCAGCTTCAGACCCAATAATACTCCCAAGTCGGTGGGTATGGACTAAATCAAATGTGGTGGGTATTAAAATTGCCTTATCTAATATTTTAATTGGTTCAAATGTAGTAAATCATCTGTGTCGGCCATGTTAAGTCTCTTATTTAATATATAATTAGTTAATATGGAATAGCTCCAACACTACGGCTATGCCAAAGTCTGTGTTCAAATATTTTTGGTTAATATGGACTAAATCTGTTTTTCGGCTATGTAGATTCTATAATTAAATGCTTTATTTGGTTGATATGGACTTAATTAAATGTACATGTGCTAGTCGTTTTTTATGTCTTATTTGGTAAATGTAAATCCAATTTTTCACAGCGGCAGAGTAAATCCCCTTATTTAATGTTTTATGTCGTTAATATAGACTAATTAGTATAGGTCGGCATACGAGGGTGAAGCAAAAAGAGAGAAAGCGGAAATACTAAAACAAAAAATCACCAAAAAACACAACTACTAGTATTCATATCTATACGAATCAAGAAAGCATGACAAAGACAAAACAAATGCACATGAACGCCAAAAAACTTAAGCAATACCAGTGTGAACCTACAAAGTATCATCAGGTGCTCCGGGAGTGTAATCATGATCTGTGCCACGCGTCACACTGACAAGGAAAAGTCCAGTTTTGTCATAGTCGGTGTTTGTCTCTCAGGCTCTAAATTAAATGTCTATTCTTATCTATGATATAGAAACATTGTAATAATTTGTCAAATAATGGTGACTTCGGTAAAACATCTGTAGTGACAATTGCAACATTGATTGAACATAACCTTGCTCAAGGCTGTCATTCGGTTACGCCGATAAAAAAAATCGTGAGGGATTTGTAACGGCGGTTAAGCATTTAGATCGGATCGTGAGGGATGTGGTGACACCATCGTGAAGGATTAAATTGACAATTATTTTGAAAAAAAAATTATATTTTGAAAAACGAAAGAACTTACTGGGAAAAAGAAATGCGTCCGTCAAAATGATTATTATCAGACTATCATTTAGAACAAAAAAAAATATTTAAAAAGTGCAACATGCTGCTCAGAATTTTAAAAGGCGACGTTGAACCCTACTGACTTTTTGAAGATTCGTAACACATTTGATGCTCTTTTTGACAAAATGCCTTTGATTAGTGTTCAAGTTTTTGTTACAACGTATATTCTTTTATGTAATGCTTGAAAATAATGTGTTTGCATTTTGCTTAAGGTAAACGATATAAACAGAAATATATGATTTTGTGCATTTTTATCCAAAAATGACCGTGAGGGATGTGGTGACGCAAATTATGATCGTAAAGGATTAAGCTTAACCAACTGTAAGTTTAGCAATATTACCATGCTACTTTGCAAAATGCACATTGGACAGTGATGATATACTGATTTTTAGTATTTTCAAGTTAGCTAGTTTTTTCATTGCATTATTCTTGTTACTGTGGAAAGCATGTGACTATGACATTGTATATTCAATGCTAAATCAAATTGTCGGATTTATGAATTTGTGGTATCAAAAAAGATTTAAACTTAATGTTTCCAATAAATTCAAATAAAATGCGATTGACCTAGAAAACTGGCAAAGGTCTGTAGGGGACCCACAAAACATACTTTTTTGTTTTTGTTTGTTTACATTTTAAAGTCCTTGAAAATGTGGATGACGATGTCGCCTTTTGGAAATGTATAAAAACTAAAGACTTTAATTCAAACTTTAACTTCCATACATTTCTATTAACTATGTTAAACCATTTTGACAGACATAAATATTTATGGGAAAACTGCCCTAATAAATAAATATTTTAAAATGAAATGTGACCTTGCCAGTTTTTCTCGATAAAAATCCCTCGCGATGGTGTCACCACATCCCTCTATGGAGGGGTATTTTCATGTTTTTATAATTTGAAACAGAAGTGTTCAAAGTAAGTATTCATTGTGCAACATTCTTTCGTTTATATTTAACTTTTGTCTTTGTATTTTCATGCAATTTTTGTTTTTATGTGCTTAAAATAAATGTGGCGGAAAAAACGCGTATGATTGAATTATGACAACAGATGGCGCGATTGTTT
The DNA here is from genome assembly GCA_002080025.1 of Modiolus philippinarum. Taxonomy (NCBI): domain Eukaryota; kingdom Metazoa; phylum Mollusca; class Bivalvia; order Mytilida; family Modiolidae; genus Modiolus; species Modiolus philippinarum. The sequence goes on along the minus strand of MJUU01035453.1, from coordinate 41,236 downwards.
CTGTGACAACTTTTCATCCACCAGCAGATTCGTCCACGGCCGGGACGTTATAGGGACATCATATATTTTATTACGTATTTCAAAGACAATTCTTAATATGATGCAACAAAATGCAATTTTTAAGACGCTGAGATAAAAAAGCCATTCCATCTAAGTGGGTGAAATAAAAAAGCCTTTCCATTTAAGTGAGAATGAAGCCGGGAAAACATGATTGCCGCGCGGAAGCGGTAATAGACTTCACTGAATACTGCTTAACCCCAACAACGGGTGTGACACGGGAAACACTGAAAAAAAATCACCTTGAATCGGGAAACAGGTTTTTTTTTAAGAATCTTTGTTAACTGCAGTGAATGAGACCCGGAGCCGGAACCCTAGTGTTGGAGCCCAGAGTTCTAGTGCTAGGGCTCGGAGCCCAAGTGTTGGAGCCCGGAGGCAACAAAGAATGAAGTATTAATATCGAGAAGGACCAATTGAAAAAAAATAATGAATAAATAAACAAATACGTAAATAAAATCAATAAAAAAGGGGGGGGGGAAAGGGAATTAGTAAGAAAGTGAAAATACACTATATACAGAGGGAAAAGCTATTTTTGGGTTTAAAAATTGCTGATATAACAACTATAAATATTCTTTTTTGAGAAGTTTAGAAGCCCTTAGAAGGACTTTTGTCTGCATATGTAAGAGATAAACTCTTGACTTCACTTCTTCTTTGGTTTCTTGACTTTCTTTTGTGCGGTAGTTTTTTTGTCTTTTGAGGAGATTTAGCGTCCTTTTCGACTAGCTTTGCTGTAGACTTCTTAGCTGCTGGTGTGAATGACAATTGCCACAGAAACGACACCTCGAATGTTTATGACAAATGTATATCAGCTTGATAACGCAGTTTCAAATTTTAGTTGAAATCGCTGAATAATTGGAAAAGCGAACCTGCTTGGGAAAGCTCGGCATGGCTGTATGAAGTTTCCTACTGGTTACATGTTAAATTGCACCAACTTAATTCCTAAATAGGGTTCTTTTTGTTTTGTGAATCTAGTTATACAACATTTCATAGTATTGAACAAATCGGCGACACTACACGACCCCCTCCCCCATCCCAAACCACCCCCTGGTCTAGCAGAGCTAGGTATTTTCATTCTCAATTCGTGATCTGAAAATGGGAGTTTTCTAATTTCCCGAATTTGAAAAATGGAAAATTCCGACGTCTCTAAAATCATACTGGTCTGGCCAACCCCTCTTTATTTAAAACTGTTTAAAATTCCGGTAGCCTGAAATTTTCGTTCAATAATGTACAGTACACGGGAATTTTATAGTCACCAGGTGCATCAATGGGACGGGAAATATTTTACACTCTTTAAAAGCAACCTTTACCCGGTTCCGACATCATTTCCCGATTCCCCGTGCATTTTTATTTTCGATTATCCCTTTCCCGCTCACTAAAAAGCTGTCCCGCTTTCCGTTTACATCAAAGCCAACCCCGCATCCCGGTTTAACCGCAGCGAGGCTCTTTATAATTCTGTGTGAATATGGCGAGTTTTGAGAGTAATTTGCTCTTGACAAAAAAGAAATAGCGTAGTTTTCCCGAAATTTTTTTAAGCCATTTATAGAACAAAGATTTCTGTGCAAAAGGTAATTTCCTTCAAGGAAATAATTTTAATTCTGAATAGACACATTTTGTGTTAACATTTTGACAAAAACCGGAAAGTTCTGATAACTAATTACATTGATGGGGAATAAAATTGGGTTCTGGGTCCCGGATTTGCATTTTTTTTTACGTTGAGCCCGGTTTCCAACACAAGGGCTCCGGGATCCAACAATAGGGCTCCGGTCTCCAGCACAAGGGATCAGGACTCAAATACTATGGTTCCGGGCTCCAACACAAGGGCTCCAGTTTCCAACATTAGAGCTCCGGGCTCCACTCACTGGGCTCCGGGCTTCAGATCTGGGCTCTCGGAGAACTGTTCATGTCAATAAATTGGTGGAATTTTGTGATTAAAGACGCGAATTAAGGCACATTTTCCACCTCATTACAAATAAATTAACAGGAAAACAAATATAGCAAATTTTGATAAAATTTATCTAAAATCTACTAATTGACCACTGAAGGCTATAATATGACCCTTGCCATTGTAAACTTCTATAAACTAGCGTGGAAATCATAGAATGCCCATTTTCCCTAGAGCTGTGTTCGAAAATTTAATGCATGTATACTGAACTTTCAAAATGTAAAATTTAAAAGAATACGATGTGTAAATTAACTGCCCATATTGCTTGCTCATTTCTGATTCACGTACATATGATCAAGTGTCATAAACTTTGTTTTTTTTATCTATCCAAGAAACCAATTTTTGCCAATCCTGTTTTATTTTGGACTGAAAATCGTGATTTTCCGTGGTTAAAAACATGCCTGTATTTAGGTATCCGAATGGGTATTTCCATTCCGAATTTGTGGCCTTAAAATAGGGGTTATCCGATTTTCCGAAGTTACAAATGAGAAATCCAGTAGTCCCGAAAATCAAGTGGGTCTCGCCTTTCCCCTTTACTAAATTTTTTCCATCACGGCTTAAAAACTCATGCTGTATGGGGGCCCTTTCCCGAAATTCATCATTTTTTCCTCAACTTTCCCGTTTCATGAGGGGAGATTTAACAAAGACTCTTAAAAACCCTGTTTCCCTATCCAAGATGTTTTTTTTTCAGTGTTTCCCGCGTCACGCCCGTATTATTGGCTATAAGCAGTATTTTAGTAAAGTATTATCGCTTCCAATCATGAACGATCCCCTTTAAGTTTCCCCCGCTTCACCCTCACTTATTTTATTTCACCGTCTTAAAAATGTCATTTTGTTTGCGTCATACCAAAAAAATGTCTTTGAAATACACAATAATATATGTGATGTCCCTATAACGTTCTGTTCGTGGACGAATCTGCTGGTGGATGAAAAGCTGTCACAGAAACACTAGCGCCATCTGTTGTCATAATTCAATCATACGCGTTTTTTCCGCCACGTTTATTTTAAGCACATAAAAACAAAAATACAAAGACAAAAGTTAAAATATAAAATATAAAAGTTAAAGAATGATGCACAATGAATACTTCGCTTTCAAATTATAAAACATGAAATTTTTCTAAATTAACACGGTAGATATAATGTCGTGAAAGAAGAATTTAGAACTTAACGAACAAAGCATAGACATGGGAACATTTAAAGAAAGAACATAAAATATAACAAATTGAGTTTTAGAAACAATAATATAAAATATGAAAACTGCAGAAGTCGGAATGAAATAGGAACATTTAAAGAATGAATATAAAATATGATAAATTAATATCATAGAATCTATAATATAAAATATAGAAAATGCAGATTTATGGATAAGGAAAGTGAAAACAATAAAAAGAGAAGATAGAAATTTACAGCATAGAATTTCTCTGGTGGCGGAAATCCCCCTCCATATCCCTCATGATCTCGTCTCAATGCTTAACCGCCGTTAAAATTACTCACGATCATTTTGACAGTCTTGTTGATACATAGGTTTTAGAGACAGTAATTTCGCTCTGTTGACAGAATCGCTGGACAAACTACACTCACGACAATATTACTCCTTCACTCGATTTTCAAGACTTGCAAATTTTTATACAAAGCCCATGGAAAGGGTGGAAACTGGACATATCCCGCCACATGTAAAATTGTTTTTATCTATAAATTAAGCTCATGACCGTATTATTTTTTTCATTTAATGTCATCCTAAAATTAAGAACTACTCATTCAAAACACTTAAATGAAATTGTCATTACTTTCGTCCAAAGGTAGCAACTACCTGAAGTAAAATGTAACATTCTTTCAATTGAAACACAGCAATGGCAATGTTTTTTTTAAATATAATTCTCCTGAAATTTATTACATTGGCATTGACATCATCGCATATAGGCCATTGTAAAATACTCAAAACAGGGACAGGGCAAAATTAAAAATAATCAGCGTTACTTGTTTTGTGACCAGAGTAATGTAAAAATTTGCTTGTCAAAGAAAGTTGAATACAATTTTAAGGCTTACCTTTCTCATTCTGGATACGTCCAATGTCAACTTCACACTTTCTCATCAACTAATCTTCAGTTTAATTATTTATACCTATCATTTTGTGGAGGCTGGATTACAAAAAGACAAAGTAAAATCATTAAAAGAAAAAGACACTGCATTGTGGTAATCCAAATATATTGATCATACTGTAATAAGCCGAATGTTATATTAAACTGTAAACAGCTAATTGAGAACTAATCTTGAATATATGCATCGTTATGTAATAGACATGTTGTTAGCTTATTAAATGTTTTTTTTTATAATCAACAGATGATACTTCGAAAGCAAAAGTAATGTTGTAATGTTCACGAACGTCTCGTTGCCACCATTAATTTCATATTTATTACGAATTGACTTTTGTGATAATTTTGATAAAGACTAGACTTTCTTGGATAATAGAGTAGGCAAGCTTATCATTTTATTTCAGATTTAAAATCAAATTCCTGACAATTTGAATGTAACGCTGATCACATTAAGTAAGAAACCATATATCTTAAAATGACTGTCCTGTTTTCATTAAAACAATGAAAAGATACATGTATGGAGTTAGTGCACGTAGGACAAAATCTCCATAAATGCATAGTTAAACGAAGTGATCAAAGAATGTTTTTATTGTTGTTCTTTTTAATTAAAAAGTCTGGCACTATATACATATGAATAACAAAATACCGAAGTTACTGTTAATTCATTTTCTGCATATGCGCATTTCGACAACTTATGTCTCATCAGTTCAGATCAAAACCCAAACGTTTGGAAGTCCATTAACCGAAAAACACGTTAAAGCTGATAGAGAACAAATAACCAAAATGATCTAAATAGAAAAGCCAAAATTCAGCTAAGGACAGAGCTTTGCACGATGGAGATACTCCTTAGTTTTAGACAAAATTTTGTAAAGTTTAGATATTGCAAGTTTCAATACAATCGGTTTTCGGGTCAGCACCGAAGCACTGACTACTGGGTTGGTGAATACCCTCGGGGACTAACAGTCCACCAGCAGAGGTATCGGTCCAGTGGTAATAAATAACAAAATGCCGAAATTACTGTTAATTTATTTCTGCATATGAGCATTTCGACAACTTATTCCTCATCAGTGCAGATTAATTGGAAGTTCATTAACCGCAAAGCACGTTAAAACTGATAGAGAACAAATAACCAATTTATTTCTGCATATGAACATTTCTACATTTATTCCTCATCAGTGCAGATTAATTGGAAGTTCATTAACCACAAAGCACGTTGAAACTCTTAGAGAACAAATAAGCAAAATGATCTAAATAGAAAAGCCAAAATTCAGCTAAGGACAGAGCTATGCATGAGGGAGATACTCCTTAGTTTTTAACAAAATTTTGTAAAATTTAGATATCGCAAGTTTCAGTACAATCGGTATTTGGGTCAGCACTGACGTACTGACTACTGGATTGGTGAATACCCTCGGGGACTAACAGTCCACCAGCAGAGGCATCGGGCCAGTGGCAATGTCTAAATCCAGTTTTCAAAAAGATGTTTTTCTTAAAATGACATGAAAACTTTTAGAAACGGCCTACTGTTAAAAATTCCTAAGACTTTATTTCTGAAGACATTTTTTATGAAATTTGCTGTTAAAAAAAAGCTTGACAGGCGTTATCTCCAGTAATTCCTTAACTGCGATGATATAAAAGAGCTGAGCTGTTTTACATAACTCTTCTTGATAAAACTTGTCATGACAATTAAAGTTTGGTACAGACATTTCTTCTTGTCAAAGTAAATTTGAGAAGCAGTCATGAGATCAGATAAAAGTTAACTTAACCCTTTCAGGGCTATAGTTGGGTGTTGTATAAGGCTCTAGGATGAGGATATGGGCTAAGTATGAACCTTCTTGGTTGAATTTCAAAGAAACTAGAACATTTTGATTTTCTAGCTCAATTCAGAATGGTCAGAATGGTCAAATATTGACTTTTCACCCAAGTCTCAGAAAGGAAAGGGTTAATGGAGCCGAGCCCACATTTTTTTGTCAAATGGCATTATTTGGTCATAATATGAGGAAGCATTATGTTTCGGCGTGAAAGCAACTATTTTAGACCTTTTCTGTAAATTTTCATAATTCTCTATTTCCTTTATAAAGACGCCTTTGGACACCTTTAGCCCCCCTCCCCTTTTTCAGGGCTTTAGGTGGGTGTTGTATAAGGCTCTAGGATGAGGATATTGGCTAATTGAATAAAATATAACTTAGGCAAAAATGAGTGTTTTTCGCGCGCGGTATGGGACCAAAAAGATATATCAGGGGGGTGACAGAGGGGGATGTGCCCCCCTCTGTCTTGGGGGTTCGAAGGGGGCGCAAGCCCCCTCGCTGGAAAGCAAGTGTTTGGGCCATACATCCTCGCTAGATAGCTTAGCCTATATCTCATTAGTTGAATTTAAAGATTTTGGTAAGTTTCTGGCTGTAGTATGCACTGCAGATTTAAAAAAAAAATGAAACCTGAATTTGGAGGGCAAAAATTGTAAAAAAAATGCCTTTTTTGGTCCCTTTGAGGCACCTTGTTGTCTCCATGGCAACAAGGAACCAGGTTGTAAAAACATTTTTCTGAAGACATTAGACCAGTGTGTACCTTCACCAAGTATGAACCTTCTTGGTTGAATTTCAAAGAAACTAGAACATTTTGATTTTCTAGCTCAATTCAGAATGTCAAAAATAGATTTTTCACCCAAGTCTCAGAAAGCAAAGGGTTAAAGAAGACTTACACTCAATTCTTCAATTCTGACTGGTTTTTGGTCAGAGATTCGTTGTCTGCTCTAGACCTAAAATCATGTCGGGTCTTGTCCTAGAATGTGGTAATGACCGTTCTAGTCGAGCTTGTTCTGGTCATGACCGCTGTTGTAAATTCTGCTCTGGCCATGACGATTCTGATCATAGAATCATCAAACCGAATTTCAAATAATGAAGTGTGTAGATCGATGTATTAGATTCCATTACCGCAAGTAAATAATATAACGGATCTCAGCTCCTTACCTAAGAGAAATGACTTTAAGTAAAAACTGAAAATTATTCCCTTACTTATTGACGATATGATTTGTTTTAAAAAGCATGTACAACCAAATAAGAACAGTTTTTGATATAACACAACATACAATTATTCTATATTTTGTTGTATTTTGTCCCCGGAGGTGGTTACTATCAATACATAAGACTAAAAATAATTATTTTTTACCCGCCACATTGTGTATAAGAACAAACTTTATTTGCGTTCTTTCTGAAGTCATATGTGCTGAATGAAGTTTGACTGGTATACGAAAACCTTGATATTCTATTAATTCATCTTCTACTCATGTATTATGGACTAAATCAAATGTGTCGGTTATGTTAAATCCCTCTAAGCAAATTTTGTTTTGGTAATACGGATGAAATCTAATGGATCCAGTTTATATAATATCAACTTTCTGGTCCTATTTGGGTAAAACGGACTTATGTAAATGCGTCGGGTATGTAATATGTCTATTGTCATTGCAAATATGGTAATATAGACTTAATCAAATGTTCCTGTTCCATAAAATCTCTATTTTCATGTAGTTATATTTAAGTAATATAGACTAAAGCCAGTACGTTTGGTATGTATTTTTTTCATTATCCATTTGGCAATATGAACAAAATCAAACGCGTTTACTATGAAAAGTATCCCTTTCATGTTTTATTGGAGTTATATTTACAAGTAAAACAAGAGTTGTCGCCGAATGGCAGACAAGGAAAATATTTTATTGTGTTTTTTACGTAATCATGAAAATAAAAACCGCCCAAAATTTTCAGTATACATTTTCTTTTTAAAACCGTCAAATGTTACACCCCTGCTCATTGAACCCTGAATCGAAATAATAAGTACAAATGTAATTGGATGTGCACACAATACAGGTGTGGGCACAGTACATGTGTAGACACAATACAAAAGTATGGACACAATGATATAATTTTCAAGAAAGAACTTTTCACAAGGATTCCAATGAAATAAGACAAATATGAAATTCCCCCTTGCTTGGCCCTTTGATATCTTACACAAAAATCTAATAAGATGTTTAAGCATTAATACTAGAGAAATTTCATTACTACATTTTGAAAACAAAATCTTAAAGAATTACAATGAAAAAAAAACGTTTCTCTTCCACTGCTTGATTTACAATATCTACGCTTTGAATTACTTCTTAAAAAAAGGTCAAAGTCCAAAAATCATTGCAAAAGGAATGATGTCAAAGTCAAAGTCCCAGTCAAATCATCTCCCCTTCCAGGTTTCGTACAATAACTGTGTCCTTCATGAAATTCTCTATATTCGTGTCTTTCCTTTCTATAAAGTTTAATCAAATCCTTCATGTTGTTTAACAGGGGTTGCGCTTACAAGGTAATCAATGCGTAGGGATCAATAAAAAAGTCAAAGTCAAGTTATCTCCCCTTTCAAGTCTCGCACAATAATTATATTCCTTCATGCACATTTCCATATAGTGTCCTTCCTTTGTGTAAAGTTTCATCAAAACCCTTTGAGTGGTTTAAGAGGAGTTGCGCTTATGAGGTAACTCATATATAGGGAATCAACGAAAAGTCAAAGTCAAATTATCTCCCCTTCCAGGTTTCGGACAATAATTATATTCCTTCATGTATAGTATCCTTCCTTTCGAAAAAGTTTCATCAAATTTTTTCAAGTGGTTTAAGAGGAGTTGCGTAGGAAATCAACGAAACGTCAAAGTCAAGTTATCTCCCCTTCCTGGCTTTGGCAAAAATTATATACCTTCATGTACATCTCCATGATACGACAGCTTATTCGTGATAAGTAGGAGAAAAAAAATCTATAATAAATATCGTTAAAACGATTTTAAAAATCATTGTGAGGTTTTTTTACAATCGTTTGTACGATTTTTAAATTCGTTTGTACGATTGTGATATCGTTAATACGATTTACAAATCGTTTGTACGGTTTGAAAAATTGTTTGACCGATTTTAAAAATTGATACAGTCGTTTGTACGATTTTAAAATCTTTACAACGATTTTTTTTAATTGTACGATGTTACAACAAATGTATAATCGTTTGTACGATTTTAGAAATTGATTTTACGATTTTGTTTTCGTTTATACGGTTACAAAATAGCTATTTGGTTTATAAATACAATTGAATGGAGGCTTATTTAAGACATTTCTGCCTTCGGGAAGTTAATAAGCTGCCCGGATAATGATATTTATAAGCAGACATAATAATTTCTAGGGACACTGATTAAAATAATACTCTGGCTTACTGGCCAGTGTCATAAGTAAGCATAAACACATGGAATGATATAGAAAATGTTCGGAAACAAATCGATGTTTGAAATCGAGAGATAAATTTTGCATTTTCAGGTCATACCGCTATTGACGTTTTTTACTCTATCTTTTTCTTGCCTACATTCAAGAAGCTAGGAAGTCGAGACGTAGAGGTTGTACTGAGGAATTCGCATATACCCAATATGCTTGTTCCAGCCGGTATCATCGGCCAAGTCTTGCAAAAGTTTGGTGATGCATAGACGAAAACCTAAAATATCTAGAATTCAAAAATTCTGTAAACTTCGGATTCCTCTCATTAAAACCTCTCTCCTGGGTGATTAAGGTGTTAATTTTTGTCCTTAGGTTATCCGTTAGAATCAGTGATGTCATATGTTTTGACAGTTTTTGGTCTTGAAAATGTTTGATTTTATATTCAACAAGGACATATTAGTTGTCAAAATGCCATCTGAAAAACTAACATTTACTGCAATTTTGGTATCACTGGCGGATCCAGCCTTCGGAAAAAAATGGTTCTGATGGGGTTCAAGAAAAATAAAGGGCGCTGCAGTCGACTTTTTTGCCATTTTTGTAATTTGCGTCCTAACTTCTGCACGAAATTTAAAAAAAGTTTCAGAAAAAGGGTTCGAACCCCCTGAAACCAATCTCTTGGATCCGTTTATTCTGTATTTTGTGTGTGTATGCGTTTTTTTTTGGGGGGGGGGTTGACACTGACATGATGTTTGTTGATTTTACTTGCCAAGTTTTTTTTTTAAAAATAACTCGATGAGTGCCTTGTGATCGTTTATATGTTGTATTGTCTATTGGTCCCTTTGTCGGGCAACGGATGACAGTGTTTGTAAGAGTATTTTGCCCGATATGTTATGCTTGTTGACAACCCCGCATCCATACAAAAATTATGTAAAAGAGGGACGGATATGGCTTTGTTCAACATTTTGCAAGTGAATTCCGCTTCAACCGGTACTAGTGGCCGTCTTAAACTTACTATGAGGTAAGATCGTTTACTCTTTGTTTAAGGCCTCATTGTGACTTCAAGATGAAGAACAACAATAAAAGCGTAGTTCCATTTGCTTACTCGTACCATGTATTTATAGGAGTTTTGTCCCATGTACATATACTCCATATCCCTTTATTTGTTCTTATGGTAAACTGGTAGTACCCGACGTACGCACCAAGCTTGCCCTGTTCTTAAGGACTTTGAAAAGTAACAATATCTAAAGTTTTAAAATATAATAATAATTAAGGTATCTTCCTGATCAAATGTAGTTCATTTCGCGATACTATCATTACCTTCATTTGCAGATCCAGAGGGGTGTTCCAACCCCCCTTTTTCTAGGAAAAAAGTATTTCGTGCAGAAGAACGGCAGTAGAATACAGCAGGAACAAAATACAAGATTACATAAATCAAAGTCCAGAGACAAGGGAAAAGTAAGAACACCTAAAGACCGAAAACCAACACGCTTCTCAACCAGAAACGCAAAAACTACAAATACAACACTAAAAACTAAAGCATCACAGTGTGAACTTTTAAAAAGATTGACATCGGGTGTTTCGGAAGGGAAGCATGTCCTGCTCTGTATACAGCATCCGTCACAATGTCATTGCGTCAATCCAGGGTTAAGTCAGAATCGGAAATGTAAAATCCGGGAAGACGTGAATCTGCCTGAAAATATCAGTTTTCATTTGTGACAACGACATTTCATATCAATCTATGATGTCGTGGTGACGTCCATAGAATTTCAGACGGGACGAAAGTAACAACCTCTGAACAAAGCCCCAATTTTGACACAGTAGAGCAATGGGAACCTATATTTTCAGTGGCGGATCCAGACTTTCTGCTAAAAGGGGGCCCGACCCATAATTTTTTCAAAAGGGGGACCCGGAACCCAATGTTTTAAAAAAACCCTAGGAATTTTAAATATTTTCCAACCTAAGAGGGGCCCGGGCCACCCCGGCCCACCTAAATCCGCCACTGATTTTCTTTTCTTAAATTTGAAAGATCTATGTGAACTTATCGAATGTAGGGACCCCGGGGTTGAAATAACCTGGCGTCTATTTTAAAAAATTCTTCAAACTTGGAACCCCCTACGGAAATAGGATTATAAATAATCGCGTCTTTGTAACCTTAAACAGAGAACGGAATTCAAGAAATAAAAATCAGTATATATCCAAGCTCACAGGAATTATTTCGATTCTAAAAGGACAAATAAATATATGTTACATGTATCTGGATTTCGACATTTCGACAACATTTATGTTCGTTTTGGCACCATTGTTTATCATCAGGTCATTGGAATCCCCATGGGTACTAATTGTGCACCTCTCATTGCAGACTTTTTTCTGTTCTGTTACGAACGGGAATTCATGAAAAAACTACAAAATGGAACTGTACCAAATAGTGATAAACTTATTTCTATTTTCAATGATAATAGCAGGTATATTGACGATATCCTTACTATTGACAATCCCCAGTTTTTGGCTTATGTTGACACCATTTACCCACAACAACTGAAACTAAATAAGGCAAACAA
>MJUU01035453.1:0-28974 GCA_002080025.1 Modiolus philippinarum | reverse complement strand
TACTGGCCTCTCACTGATACTGCCGATGTTGCTGAAATACATGAAGACTCTTTACCAAACCCTTCGGGAAGTTTTGAGTTTGATTTTTCTTCCGTAGTGCGACAGTGTTTTACCAGCAGACTAGATTCCCTGAGCTAGCCGGCAGTTTAGCGGCGAGCACTCTTTGACCCTTCTTTCAAAATTACGTTTTGTCTTATGCTTTTTCTGTTCCAAGATAGTGGTCATTGAGTTAGTAGTCTACCTGTATTGGGTTTTATTCGCGTGTTTATGATACTATAGGGAAACGGGATAGAGAAGGGGGAGGTTTGGGTACCCATAAACCGGTTTAACCCTACCACTGGCTTTTGCTGGTGCCGGTACCAAGTCCGGCTATCCCGAGTTCCTATCGTTATTTATGTTTGTCTCTTGTTTTCATTATTGTTTTTCTGGTGCAGTTTGCTTGTAAATTGTGGCATGTGATTGTAGTTCCTGGCCATTGTAGATGTTTGCTGTTTTCCTGTTTTTGTATCTGTATATCGTAAAATATCACGCAGCGAACGAGCCCGAAGCTTGATGATATTTTACAATATTCCAGCTTTCAAAATTCAGATAACTTGTTTATCGTCTTTTATTTCTTATTTCTCAACAATAGTTTATGCGGTTTTGTGTCAAATTCGCCCAAGGTTGCGCCGGAAATGAGGATCATTCATTTGTTACAAAATGGGAAATGTTTTGAAGTTATTTTATGACTTCACAATATTTTGTCGGCTAACTTTATTAAATTTAGATTTTTTTTTTATCGAACCATGTCAGCAAATCGAAATAAAGTCGGTTTTCATTGCAAAACCTCTCATTGTTTACATTTGTCTTCCAGTTCCTAGGCACTTTTATGACGTCACAATGTAAATAAAATGGTGGCTCTGCCGAAGTTACAATGTATCAGCGACCTTGTTTCCGTATTTTTTTATAACGTCTCGTTTTTAGCCGAGTTTCGACGAAGTCGAACTCGGCTTATTATTTGATGAATGGTATCTGGGCGTCACGGCGTCCGGGTGTGAACTTTTGGTTTCCGCATGATATCTTGAGAACCGCATTTCATATCCAAATGAAACTTTGCACAGACATGAGTTATGATTAGAGGAAGACCCCTATTGATTTTTAAGTTTTGTGCGACGAAGGTCAAGGTCACAACTTCTAATAATAGAACAAAAATTTGACTTATCCGTTTCCACACAATATCTCCAGAACCACATTACACATCCACATAAAACTTGGCATAGACATGAGTAATGATCGGAGGAGGAACCCTATCGATTTTGAGGTTTGTGCAACAAAGGCCAAGTCACAACTTCTAAAAATTAAACATTTCAATAAAGTCTAAAATCACGTGTTTGGTACTATTTGATAACAAAAATAGCTAAAAAAGTTTTATTGTTCATACAAAAGTAGTTTTTTATTGCTAGAACATGTAAATTCATTTTATAGTTCTAATTATGTTCACCAACTTACTTTTTTGGGTGTCAATAACTTAAAAATAAGATATAATGAAAAGTCAAAATTAAAACAGGGAGGTAATTAATTTAGTGCGAAGAAGTATTCAAGGTCTCTTTAACCAGTTCCGGGTCAACTGGTCCCTCAGTCATAAAGTTCCTAAAAACTCAAAAATTTGAAAAGAGGATGTTTTAAGTGCTAAAATGTTTATCCTTTCAGTTAGAAGATCATGAGAATATTTTTTTGAAAGCTGATTATGTATATTTATTGATATAATTGTCATATTTGAAGCTGGTGTGTGAATATTGTTTTACTGGGTGTGTAATAAGGCCCTGACAAGGACTGGGAAGCACGTGTTTTTTTCAAATGTAAATATTATTGTTTATTTCATATTATTATTCGGTGCCATTTTGCGAAAAATCTAAACGATTCACCCCATATTTTTATGGCAGATTTGGATTCCTAAGTTAAAATGCTTTGAAATGATATACAACTCAAAGGTCAAGCTAAACCTATATGTTGAGGGAAAACAGTGGAAAATGGCTGATTTAGCCTTGAAGTAAACTGGTATATGAGACCCAATATTACTACAATGTAAGTCTTTTACAATGTCCAGTAAAAATAAAATCTTTGATGAAAAAAAATACATTTGTGTATTCTGATTTTTTGTAAATTATTGATTTCATAAAAGCATATAACCTAAATTATAAGGGGAACCCCTGCTCAATTTTTTTTGAATGGTGGTCTGAAATGGGTTGTAATGGATAGTGGAGTTTTGAGTTGCCATGGAAACCAAACCAGAACACTGAATCTTTGAAAAAAAAATGTTCTGCTACATATTTTACCGTCGCAATAAAATTTAGATTATAAGGGGAACCCCTACCAATTTTTTTTATGAAAGGGGGACTCGGAATGTTTCGATTTCAGCAATACATGTTACCTGGATTAAAAGGGGACCCCCTGCCCAAAATTTTTTTGAATGGTGGTCTGAAATTGGTCTTAATGAATAGTGGAGCTTTCAGTTGCTATGGAATCAAACCAGAACACTGAATCTTGGAAAAACAGTATTCTGCTACATATTTTTCTTTGAAATTTTAGAAATATTAATAAACTAGATTATAAGAGGAACCCCTGTCCATTTTTTTTGAATGGTGGTCTGAAATGGGTTGTAATGGATAGTGGAGCTTTCGGTTACCATGGAAACCAAACCAGAACACAGAATCTTGGAAAAAATGTTCTGCTTCATATATCTCTTCACAATTTCAGAAATATGTATAAACTAGATTATAAGGGGAACCCCTGCTAATTTTTTTAAAAGGGGGCTTGGAATTTTTTGATTTTAGCAATATGTATGTTACCTGGATCATAAGGGGAACCCCTGCCCAAATTGTTTTGAGAGGTGGTCTGAAATGAGTTGCAATGGATAGTGGAGCTTTTGGTTGCCATGTATACCAAACTAGAAAACGGAATTTTTTAGAAAAAAGGTATTCTGATACATACTTTTACAATTTCAGCAATAATAAACTAGTGGCGCAGAGACTGAGCCTGTATCGGTCACCTGACAAAATACTTCCCTGCCATGCATGACCAAAAATAATGTTTTTTTACCAATGTGGGTCTAATGGTTAGCTATGTTCTCCATTAGCACCCGTGTTTTTTGTCCTATTGAAATGAGTAAACTTTGGAAAGGACTTTTTATACATCATTCCAATGCAGTTAAGTTAAATTTGCTTCAACAGTTTCTGAGAAGATGATGAATATGTGATTTTTCCAATAAAGTCCATTGTTAAACCTACATGCTGGCCGCCAAGTTTTTTTCCAAATCGGAACAAAATGAGAAATCTTTGTGAAGGACCTTTAGTACATCATTCCTATAAAGTTTGATTAAATTTGCTACAGCGGTTTCAGAGGAAAAGATGAAAATGTGACTTTTTTCATAGGGGCAAATGTTAAACTGTTCCATGTTGGCGGCCATGTTTTTTTATCAGATCGGAACAAAATGAACAATCTTAGTAAAGGACCTTTATTACATCACTCCTGTAAAGTTTGGTTGAATTTGCTTCAGCGGTTTCAGAGGAAAAGATGAAAATGTCATTTCCCATGCGGTCCAATGTTAAACTATGTTCCATGCTGGCGGCCATGTTTTTTATCCAATCAGATTAAAATGAGCATTCTTTGTAAATGACCTTCCATACATCATTCCTATAAAGTTTGGTTGAATTTGCTTTAGCGGTTTCAAAAGAGAAGATCAAAATGTGATTTTCCCATAGGGTCCAATGTTAAACAATGTTCCATGCTGGTGGCCATGTTTTTTATCGGAACGGAACGAAATGAGCAATCTTTGTTTCGGATCTTTAGTTCATCATTCCTGTAAAGTTTGGTTGCATTTGCTTCAGCCGTTTCAGAGGAGAAGATGAATATGTGATTTTCCAATAGGGCCCATGTTAAACTGTGTTCAGTGCTGGCTACCATGTTTTTTATTTGATCGGAACAAAATGAGTAATCTTTGTTAATAACCTTTAGTACATCATTCCTGTAAAGTTTGGTTGAAGTTGCTTCAGCCGTTTCAGAGGAGAAGAAGGAAATGTTATTTTTCCCATAGGGTCCAATGTTAAACATAAGCTGGTGGCCATGTTTTTTATCGGATCGGAATGAAATGAGCAATCTTTGTGAAGGATCTTCCATACAACATTCCTGTAAAGTTTGGTTGAATTTGCTTCTGTGGTGTGAGAAAAAATGCAAATGTGAAAGTTTAACGGACGGGCGGACGACGGACGCCAAGTGATGGCAATAGCACACACCGACTCTTTGGGTCAGGTAAGCTAAAAAATAGATTTTAAGGGGAACCCTGCCCAAAGTTTTTTTTTTGGAAAGGGACTGGGAATGTTTTGACTTCATGCAGCTATCAGCAATATGTATCACCTAAATTATAACCCCTGCCAAATTTTTAGTCAAGTTAGGACAAAGTCAAACATCCTCAAAAGTTCCATTATAAGTCTCTGATTGAAATAAAAAAATTCATATGCTTATATGCAACTATTTGCATATCTCATGATGTACTTATGAAAATAACAAATATTCGCAACTCGGCTTTCGCACCTCTGGTGCGTTTTCTGATTTTTATTTTTTGTGTATTGGTGACGGTAATTAGTTAACAAAATTAAAAACGAGAAATATAATAGATTCTTTATCCAATTAAGATTTATTTCTTTCAAAACGGATAAAAAGGATATTGCTTATCAAACATTGGGAGAACTGCCTTGATAACTCCAGGTCAACCTCTTGATAAGTTCGGGGTCAACCGTATATGGCTTTTGTGGAAGGGCTCTGCAGGTTGAGAGGCAGAGGGAAAGACGATAAAGAAATTTTTGGAGTGAAGCACTACTAGGTAAAAGCAAATAATTGAAGTTGGAACATACTACCACAATCGAAAAACTAGAGGCTCAGAGACTGAGCCTGTATCGCTCACCTGGCAAAATGCTTCTATGCCAAAGATGACTAAAAAGATGTTTTCTTACCAATGGGGTCAAAGGTTTAGCTATGTTCTTCATTAGCACACATGTTTTTGTCTGATCTTATTGAAATGAATAATTTTTGCAAAGGAACTTCTATACATTTCAGAGATGATGACTATAAGGATGGTTATCTCATTCCTGGCTCCAATGTTAAACTATGTTCTGCACTGGAGGCCATCTTTTTTGTCAGATCCAAGGACCTTCCATACATCCTTACTGTACAGATTGGTTGAATTTGCTTCAGTGGCGTCAGAGGAGATAGCAAATAGATGCTTTTAACATAGGGTCCCATGTTAAACTATGTTCTACGCTGGCAGCCATGTTTTTTAGGGAATCGGAAAAAATTCGGCAATCTACATAAAAGACCTATCATACATCATTCCTGTAAAGTTTGGTTCAATTTGCTTCAGTAGCTTCAGAGGAGATAGCAAATATATGCTTTTCCCATAGGGTCACATGTTAAACTCGGCCATGTTTTTTCACGGATCGAAAAAATTTCGGCAAATTAAGAAAAGGACCTTCCATACATCATTCCTGTAAAGTTTGGTTCAATGTGCTTCAGTAGCTTCAGAGGAGATAGTCAATATATGCTTTTCCCATAGGGTCCCATGTTAAACTATGTTCTGCGCTGGCAGCCATGTTTTTTCACGGATCAAAACAATTTCGGCAAACTAAGTAAAGGGCCTTCCATACACCATTCCTGTAAAGTTTGGTTCCATTTGCTTCAGTAACTTCAGAGGAGATAGCAAATATTTGCTTTTCCCATAGGGTTCCATGTTAAACTATGTTCTGCGCTGGCGGCCATGTCTTTTCACGGATCAAAAAAATTTCGGCAAAGTAAGTAAAGGACCTTCCATATATCATTCCTGTAAAGTTTGGTTCCTCAGTAACTTTAGAGGAGATAGCGAATATTTTGTTTTCCCATAGGATCCAATGTTAAATCTAAGTTCAGCGCTGGCGGCCATGTTTTTTCATGGATCGAAAAAATTTCGGCCAATTAAGTAAAGGACCTTCCATACATCATTCCTGTAAAGTTTGGTTCCATTTGCTTCAGTAACCTCAGAGGAGATAGCAAATATTTGCTTTTCCCATAGGGTCCCATGTTAAACTATGTTCTGCGCTGGCGGCCATGTTTTTTCACGCATCGAAAAAATTTCGGCAAATTAAGCTAAGGACCTTGCATTCATCATTCCTGTAAAGTTTGGTTCAATTTGCTTCCGTAGCTTCAGAGGAGATAGCAAATATATGCTTTTCCCATAGGGTCCCTTGTTAAACTATGTTCTGGGCTGGCGGCCATGTTTTTTTATGGATCAAAAAAATTTCGGCAAACTAAGTAAAAGACCTTCCATACATCATTCCTGTAAAGTTTGGTTCAATTTGCTTCAGTAACTTCAGAGGAGATAGCAAATATATGCTTTTTCCCATAGGGTCCAATGTTAAATCTAAGTTCAGCGCTGGCGGCCATGTTTTTGGCGTCTTGGAAAAATTTCGGCAAACTTAGTAAAGGACCTTCCATACATCATTCCTGTAAAGTTTGGTTCAAATTGGTCCAGTGGTTTCAAATGTGAAAAGTTTACGGACGACGACGGACGACGGACGCCAAGTGATGAGAAAAGCTCACATGGCCTTTGGCCAGGTGAGCTAAAAAGGTAAATTTCATGATATTTTTGTATAAAATATTTTCACGTGGACTTGAAAGCTTTAAAAAAATCTAAATTATTTATAGGCACTTTTATTTTTATTTAAAACTTAGAAATATTGTAACAGAGGCGTCATATTAGAAATTCTCATATTGATTGTTTCTCTTATTAATTTCATTTTGATTGTGTTGATAACTTTTATGAGTTGTTGTCATTTTTGGACTTACTGTCACTACAACCTAATAAAAATAATCAAGCTATTCCAGCATCGACAGATTATATAAATTTATTGTAGAGTTATTGCTAATGTGCATGCCTATTACCAGCGATTTGAGATTTCATTTCCATAGCATTTTTCCTTGAATACTTATAGATATATGCATGAAAAAGAAAGAAAATGGGGTAAATGTCAAGGAGACAACATCCCATATCCAAACGACACAAAACAAAACATACGGTCTTCAACACAGTGAGGAACCTCACACCATATAGCAAGCCCTAAATGGCCTCAAAAAGGTAAAAAAGTGAATAAATCAATGGAAACAAACCACATGCAATAACCCAAATATCAAGAAACTAAAATTTTATAAGAAGACAAGGACAAGCCAATGACCAACATATTCCTGACTTGGGACAGGCGCAAAATTTGCAGTGGGGTTAAACTCGTTTTGTTGGATCCAACCCCCTATGTGTGGTGAATGGCTAAAAATAAATACACTAAAAACTCACAGTAATTTATCATAATAACCCCGTATATCATAATAACCCCTTGAAATATCTCATACAGAATTTTGTAAATGTGAATAAAATGTAATATGATACTTAAGAATATCTCGACAAAAATTTTAATGGATTTTTCCCTTCCTGAAGTTCTCTACTAATCCGTATATTTCAGCCCACGGTTGATAAATTGAATGAATATTTTGCAGTCTTTTGGAGCAAAATGGGAACTATAATGCAATTTTTTGACATTATTTTTATATGGTTATATGGTTAAAAGCCAATTTCATCACATATAGTCTGAATATTATGCAACAAAACTCATTAAAGAAATCTGTATATAAAGGTACATTATCCTATATAATTAGTCGTGGCGTTTTTCAATGAAAATTGATAGAAATTCCCTCTATTTGATAGATCTATTTTAGTCGAACACAATCGATGAACATTAAAAAAAGAAGGTAACAGTGAGCTACTTTCAAGTTGTGCAAGGTTTATTTTATATTTTTTTTATAATAACAGATGATTTTGATGCCATGGTCTATCTCGGTTTCATCAAAGCACTTTTATGGATATAGTGTACGTGAGTAAAGTTACATAGGAACCCAGCTTCCATGCCAGGTGAATTTATTTGGGTAAGGAATTTAAGAATCAACTATATGCGGACTACTGATATGGGAGTTCGTTCAAGTTAACACTTGTTGAAAAAGAAATTATTTGTTTACTGAAATATGGAATAATGCTCATTTGTAATCACCCACTTTTCAAGTTCATCACGATAATGTGAACAGTTTTGGAACAGCATACCACAATATGGCTTGACAAAAACAAAGCTGATGTCCATTTACTCCATATCCTTTCATTGCTTATCCAGAATGCTAAAAGTCGAATAGTTAGTAGAATGTAAAATCAGGGGGATTTCCTGGTCAAGCGAAAGAGCCTACATATAGTTTGAATAATGTCTTATAAATATTTCTTAAATTCAGTAAATTTCTCCATCCGTTTATAGAAGTATTTTTGAGGATAGTCCTTTTCATTTGTTGTGTTTTAACTGGTTGGATTTTTATGACTGTATGGTAATAAAATCTCTCATATCCCTTCTCTTTTTTTAGGAAACGATAATTATCCATCTCATACTCTTAAAATTTAATAATAGTATTATTACTTGCTTAAAATCTGGGTTAACCTCTGTTTTAATGCTGAATAAATTGAGGCGAAAAACCTTAATCAAGTCTTCGGTCAATACATTTCTCATGTCGATTAATTCCTGCATTAATCAGAATTGACCTCATCAAAAAATTTAAAACTTTGGTCATATATGCAATGGTCTACATTTTATACGTTAAAAGAGAACTCTGTTACTGATCGTTACTTTGGTAATAAGTAGTTTACACAGCTTGGGTTGTAAATTTTTTATTTAGTTAAACACCATAATCTGTCGTTTAGTGGATTTTTTTTTACTCAAAATGAATCCATATACATATTTTGTTATTGCAATCGGATTTAGAATAAAAAAATTACCATAAGTTCAGACGAACTATTGGCAAAAAATATAGGCCAACTATGAAATATTTTAGTGTCAATATCATACAAAACATGCAGGTGAACTTTTTTTGAAAATGTGAGCAAAATTAGCAAAGTACAAATGTAAGTCAGAGGCCTTACTAACAGATGTCAGAAAAGACCGTTACTCTGCATTAAAATATATACAAGTTAAGCATACCGCCTTTCCCTACCTTCTTACCTTGCAGTCACATTATAACAGATATATGGAAAAATATCCCGCTATATGGGTTATGAATAAGTAAACATATTGTAATCGGATTTTTTATTACAAATTGCCAAAAGATTAGACAAAATGTTTGCATAATCAGTCAACACATGTTGCAGTTGAATAAAAAATAAATAAGGTCATTCTTTACTTTCCACTTCATTTTATAAGGTGTCGAATATGACCAAGTCATTATTGTGGTCATTTGCAATCATTAATGTTGTGTTTTGGAAGACGGGGATTGTAAATGGATGTTCATGTTTCCCAACACATCCACAAGCACAATTTTGCAACTCTGACTTTGGTAAGTATTAGAGCATAAAGAAATTTGACTATCAGGCTAAATATGCTAGCTTAAAACGGCAAATTAAAAGAAAATTAAAGAATATAGATACAATGTATGTTTAAACCGAGGTAACTGTTTATTTTTTCTGCAAATGGCAATTTCGACAGCGTACTTTTCTTATCTAAAAATAAAATCAAAACAATAGAAAACTTAAGCCGAAAGCTGTAGAAGATTAGATTGCGAAAAAATAATCAAATATTATCTAAATACAAAGCCGTAGAATTTTTTTTTGAGTTGTTGCAATTCATGAAAGATGGGAGGATTTTTCAAATCAATGAAACCAAAGATCATTATCTCTTCTCAGACAAACATTTACGTTGTTAGAAAATTTTAATAATATGCAACTTAAAGTGATGCCTTCGATGATCAAGTCTATCCTTTCAACCTTTAACTACATGGATTGTGAAAAATAAGCTGCATTTGAACATCTTTTGCATGCAGAATTCTTTTTCATTTTCTAAACAAAAACATTTACCAGTTTTTGATTGTTTGGTGTTGACCTTGGGTACAATGATATTTTGAACTACATGTATATTGTTGCGAGAACTATAATTAATATCATCATGGACATTATATAACACAATTGAAGGCACAAACATATCACAAATAAATCAGATACGACCCTTTCCACTGTAGTTCGTCCACCTCAAACTTCTATTGAAGGCTTTTTAAAAATCGGGGTTGCGCTTAATGCTGTCATCGAATCAATACTAAAAATACACTTATTTAGAATAAAGTCAAATTTATCAAATATTTCGTTTGAATTAATATCCGATCTGCTTCTAATCCAGAACCAATTGTGCAATCCAAGATACTTTTAGAGATTAAAAGTAACTATGAATGTCAACCGTCTGAGGATCCTTTAGCGAACTTGTAAGTAGTTTGATCTTACCCCGTACCTAAGCACAACTAAACCAGCAACACAACTAAACCAGCAACGTTTTAATTTTATTTTTAAATAAGAAAAGTACGCTGTCGAAGCAACGGTTTGCTGTTAATTCGCCCAACAGTCTTTAAATTATCAACGCTTTCGTAATAAGAATTTTCCTTAAAATTCTGTTTTCTCCTATTGTGTAAAAAACCTTTTCATGTCATCAATATTTATCCGAATTTAGACTTTCTCATTCCTTTTTACTCAGACTTTCTACCAAATTGATATATTTACCTTATACTTTGATGCTCCAACACATATACACTCTGTTTTGTTTCCTATCAAAACTTGAACTGATTAGGTTCCAAATATTTCTACATTTATTTAGTGCTATTGATATTTCTACATTCAAGGTAAAAATCAGCTATTTCAGATATTTCTATGTAGGTGTACCACCGCGCTATCTAATGTGCATTCCTCTAAAGTCTGCTAGATCTAGGTCTAAAAGTTACTACTTCTTGAACCGTATCTTTTTGATTTGAAAAAATCATTGGTATAGTGTGTTCCCCATTTTCAATTCCGTTTCTTGTCTACTTTCTGTTGCCGACAACTTCTTTTTTTATAGCCATATCTTGAATTCTTTAGTCAAGTACATTTGTATTTCTAAGTTTTGAATGCAGCAACAATTTGATATTTAGTTTGCAACTTTGGTATGGAAAGTTTTAACTGAACCCCTAACTTTTCAAGTTCTTTTCTCGTCCTATTTGCCGTTAAATCTTTTCACCCTTGTATGTTATTCCTTCGTTCTATTATTCCGCAGCACACAGTTTTACGGACGTTTCCAGGAGTCCTTTGATATATTGGCCTGATATTGCATATGTGAGTCTTCCTAAATGATCTCAGACGGTGATCGAGTTTTGTTGAGATTTTCCCTGCAGTGATTGTATTTTTGAGATTGCAATTACTTGGAATAACAGTTTTCTCTAATTTCATACAAATTTAACCAACGCCTGACCAGTGTGATAAAAATTTCTCTTGTCAAGAGAGAAAACAACTCAAGAGAAATTTCCCGACAGGATATCCGGCAGGTCATCCAAGATGACCGATAGCGGGGAACACAGTTCTAACTTATGGCCCCATGGAACACAGTTTTAACTTATGGCCCTATGGAACACAGTTTTAACTTATGACCCTATGGAAAAGACATTCAAAGATCTTCTCAGAAACTATCAGTCCAATTATAACCAAAAAAAAAAAAAACGGCAGTAGAATACCGAAGGAACAAAGGGGTGAAATTCACAAAAATCGAAGTCCAAAGACAGGGCAAAAACGAGACCACAGAAAACAATGACGTTAGACACAAAAACAATGACGTTGGACAGATACAAAGCAAAGAACCAGAAATTACAACATTCAGAACGAAGGCACTCACAGTGTGAACTTCAGTGAAACTGAGAGTGACAAAAGTGCTCCGAAAGGGTAAGCATGTCCTGCTCTGTTAACAGCACCCGTCACACTATGAGTGATTCAATCCAGGAAAATGTCAAAGTCAGTACTCAAATCCGGGAAGACGTGAATCTAGCTGAAAATGTCCACTTTCATTTGGGATACTGACACGTCATATCTTTCAATGATGCTATGGTGACGACCATAGAATTTTCTTGAGGGATGAAATTAACAAAGGTTGAACAAATCCCTGACTAAGCAGCTTTTGTGACAGTGTTTTTGCTCTGTTAAAAAAATCACTGTACAAACTACAAGTTCGACAGTAACGAATCAACTGTGAAATGTACACTCCATAGGCTGGTATATTGGCTCCATAGGCTCCACAGGTAGGTATATTGCTGCTAAGAAAGGGAAAGTTCACAATGGGGAAATTAAAATCATCACGCTTTGCATATAGCTTAGATTTCAAACGTCCATCTTCGTCAATATACAATAAAAGATCTAGGTACGAAGGTGAAGTAGGTGTTTCAGTTGTTTCTTTAATTTCAAGCTCATTTGGAGAGATCTGGTGTAAATAATCCTTAAATTTAGGATTATTAAGAGAAAGTACATCGTCTATGTAGCGGAAGCTGAAATTAAAGGACTTGGCTAAATGTTTTTGTTTTCTTTGAAAAAGCCCTTGTAAAAACTTGGCCTCGTACGAGTAAAGGAAAAAGTCAGCTAAATGCGGCGCACAGTTTGTTCCCATAGGAATCCCTATTGTCTGTTGGAAAACACGACCTCCAAATTCGACAAAAATATTGTCGATCAAAAATTCTAACATTTTGATTACGTCAGTCTCAGTGTACTTCTTATTTGATTCTGTGTAATTCTTAACAAAATATGTCTTGTCTTTCCCTATAACTAAATAGGTGTATCTGCGTTCTCCTTTTTTTTGTGCAGAAACATTGATGTATAAAATCTGCCATTACTGTTTTCAGTTTATTGTGTGGCAGGGTAGTATAAAGTGTATAAAAGTCAAAATAGAATAAAAAAGATAACAGGAAACACCTACAATGGCCGAAAAACATGCCACAAAGTAAATAGGATCTGCACAAGAAAAAAAACCTACAATAAAAATACAAAAGACAAACGTAGACAACAGTAGGAACTCGGGACAGCCGGACTTGGTACCGGCACTAGCAAAAGCCAGCGGTAGGGTTAAACCGGTTTATGGGTACCCAAACCTTTTGAAAATAGTTTGAATGCTATGGCAATGGGTAAGACTGGTTGAGGAAAGCTAATCAAAGAGATCTTTTGAATTTTTAAGAATCCACATTTGATTCACACCGCTTGTGGAGTTAGCTTTATTACAGTAATTTTTCAGGCCATCTCTGACTGCGGTCAACAAAGTAGTGAGGAGCTGTGAAAGAGGTTTAGTGGTGCATCTGGAAGACCCGGCAATAAATCTCTGTTTGTATAGATTCTTATGAAGTTTAGGTACCCAGTAGATGTAAGGGAGTTGATTGTTTTCATCATTAGCTTTTATGCCAAATGATGATAACACTGAAGTGTGATGTTTTACAATCTCATCCCTCGATATTGTAGTAGGGGTACATTTTTTGTATAAGTAGGGTTTCCAGATGAATTGTCGATGCCCATCTCCTTCACAAGACAGTCGAGATAGTGTTTTTAAACACAAAAAGTATGTTGTTAGAAGCTCGGCACAATGGTCCTTAGATGGTCCCTTCCAAAGAAGGTATCCGGTAGATCCATACCTCATCCAAGATTGCAGCAAATGACAAATATAGTTGTATCGCCTGCTGTAAGCAGAATCGTCATATAGGAATTACTATCTGTCATTGTCCTGCGTCGTCGTCGTCCTGCGTCGTCTGTCGGTTTTTTGAATGCACAACTCCTTCAAAACTGCTCGTCTGATTCCAGCCAAACTGTCAGGATATGTTGTTCACCTGGTGTAGTTGTGCACCTGATACTTAGAATTTTGATTTTATAGATTTTTGAGGTTCACAGAGTCAAATCGCTCATTTGTGAGTCTGTATGTTTTGAATCCACAACTCCATCAAAACTGCCGATCCGATTCCAAACAAGCTTTCAGGTTATGTTGTTCACCTGGTGTAGTTGTGCACCTGATACTTGGAATTTTTGATTTTAAAGATTTTAGAGGTTCACAGAGCCAAAATTGCTCAATTGTGAGTCTTTCGGTCTTTGAATCCGCAACTCCATTAAAACTGCTAGTCTGATTCCAACCAAACTTTCGGTTATGTTGTTCATTTGTTGTAGTTGTGTACCTGATACTTGGAATTTTCATCATTTGACGGATTTTAAGGTTCACAGAGTCAAAATTGCTCATTTGTTAATTTGGTGGTTTGTTAATCTTCAAATCCTTCACAATTGTCTGTCAGATTCCAACCAAATTTAGTATATGTTTTTGTTTGGCTCTGGATGTGCATATAATACTTAAAATTTTGTTTTTTCTTTTATAGATTTTAGAGGTTTACCAAGCCAACATAGCCCATTTGTTAATTCAGTTTTTTATCTGCAAGTCCCTAAAATGTAATTCATATTCTAAAAAAAATTGCAGGATATGTTTTTCTCTTAATCTTAACATGCACATGATACTTAAAATGTTTATTATTCAGATTTTGGAGGTTCACTGGGCAAAAAAAAAAATGGTTCTTCTGAGTGCAGGCGACACAAGTGTTCAATGGAACACCCATAATCTTTTTTAACATTTGACCCTAAAAGACATTCAAAGATCTTTTTCGCAGAAACTACTAGTCCAATTATTAACTTAGTTAAAAAGGTCCTTACATAGTCTTTTCCAAAAAGGATTTCCGGCAGTTGCGTTGCTCATCCAAGATGACCGTCAACCGTGAACCAAACTTAGTCACAATGGTCCTTAGATGGCCGCAACCAGGAATCACCCTATGATTAAATGTTAAAACGCATTTAAGCCTAAAATCAAATGTTTGGTATGATTAAATAACAAAACAGTTGCTAAAGTTTTATTGTTTATACAGAAATATTATTTTTAATACTGCAACTTGTACTATACATTAAATGGTTTTACTTATATACATCAAAACGCTTTTCGGGGTTGTCTTTGATTTGAAAATAAGATATAATGAAAAAAATAATTTCAAAAAGTGAGTAATAAAAGTAAGAGTAGTAATAAACTTAATATAAACATCTACCTATTTCATTTACCATTTCAGCAATATGTATAAAATAAATTATAAGGGGAAGCCCAGCGATTCTTTTAATAGGGACTCAGAATGTTTTAATTTCAGCCATATGTATTACCTGGATTATACGTTGAATTCCTGCCCAAATCTTTTTTGAATGGTAGTCTGATATGCCTTGCAATGGATGGTGAAGCTTTCAGTTGCCATGAAAAACAAACAAGAAAACTGAATTTTTAGAGAATAAGTAGTATTCTGCTAAATTTTATGTTTTTTTTTCTGCAATATGTAAATACTATTTAACAAGGAGAACCTCTGACCAAATATTTTTGATAGGGGCCTTGTAACATGAAAAAGAAAGGAAACGGGGTAAATGTCAATTAGGAGACAACATCCCATATCTAGGTTAAAACGACAAAAAACAAAACATCTAGGGGTCACCATATGGTCTTCAACACAGTGAGGAGCCTCAAACCATATAGTAAGCCGTAAATGGCCCGAAAAGGTAAAAAAGTGAATAAATCAATGGAAACATACCACATCCAATAACCCAAATATCAAGAAACTAAAATTTTATAAGAAGACAAGAACAAGCAAATGACCAACATATTCCTGACTTGGGACAGGCGCAAAAATTGCGGTGGGGTAAAGCTCGTTTTCTTGGATCCAAACCCTCCTCCTATGTGTGGTGAATGGCTAAAAATAAATACACAAAAAGACTCACAGTAAAAATCGAACTAGAAAAAAGTCCAACTCATCAAGACGAGTACCCTTACAATGAAGTACATAAAACATGAAGACAATACACACTGGTACTGTCCGGACAAATGCTCGCAGTTACTGACAGCTAGCTAAGGACATAATTTCCGTTGACTATGATATCAAGCCTTCTTACATATGAAATTTCAGTTGAAATACTTCTAAATAGATTTGGTATAACAACATCATCAATTATGAAAGAAGAACATGATATTGTGCAATGCCAAATACTGCCAATATGAAAAATTGTTTAAATTTAGTTATGGTGTAAAGCATTTAGGAGATGATCAACATTTTTGCCAACAAAAACCAGAAGTGAAGATTTAACAACAATGCTGTATTTATATCCTTTAATCATTAATTTGAGCAGCATTTATTACGAAGATTATCAGGGAACCCCTGCCCGAACTATTTTTTAAAGATGGTCTGAAATCCGTCCATATGGATTTTCTTCTCAGAAACAGCATGTCCAATTAAAATACGGTGGTATTTTGATGATACTTTCCAATAGAGGCATCCGGGAGGTCCAGACCTCATAAAATATGGCTGCCAGCAGTAACATAATTTAACATTTGACCATATGGAAAACTCATTTAAAGATCTCCTTAGAAACTAGTAGTCCAATTAGAATCAATTTTAGTCACAATGGTCTTCAGTTGGTCCTTACATGTATTCGTTCTTCATTTAAAATGGTCACCAGTCGGACCATAGTTAATATTGCATTTAAGTAAAATAATTAAGTGTCTTAAACCACTATAATCAAATTGGAATTAAACTTGATCACAAAAGTCCTTGGGTGGCCCCTTTCAAAATTTGTGTCTGGCATGTCTGCATCCTATCCAAGGTGGCCGCAAACAGGAACATTGAACCTAAGGGAAATTCCATTTATCTCTCTATTTTTGGGATGATCCAAGTGAGCGATACAGGCACTTGTTTATTCAGTTTGTTAATCAAAATATAAAAACAAATTTGCAGGATATGTTTTTCTTTACTGCGCCAAAAATGGCTCTTCTGTATTTTGAGGACCACTTGTGTTCAAGTCCAGATCTGAGATACTAGAGCAAGTAGAATTTGTAAGTGGATGCATCTTGGATAGTCTCGAGGTTCATGATAACAAATAAGTCACTTTGACCTACATTTTATGCATAAATTACTCAGGAAAAGTAGATGTCCAGATCTGAGATACTAGAGCGGGTTGAGGAAAAGTCTTTGTCAGTGGAAGCATTTTTGAATGTCACAAGGTTCCTGATAAAAATTAGGTCATATAGACCTACATTTGATGCATGAGTAACTGAGGTTAAAGTTTTGTTCACAATACAAACATGCATCTTCAGGGATGGTTTCAGCTGTTGGTTGTTTAGTAGAGACTTACTCGAACAAAAAAGAAATAAGTCAGGGCATTAACCTGCGTTTCTGACTGATACCTTCTATTGTTCAGCAACAATTGACTCGCTGAAGCCCACATTTCTAAGCCGTATTTATTATTTAGATATGTTAATACAAAACGTGAAAACTGGTGCATAAAATTAATCAAAAATACACAATAAAAATTGACGGGTGTTCCATGGAAGAGTTGTATCGCCTGCAATACAGAAGAGCAATTTTTGGTGCTGTGAAGAAAAGCATATCTTCACTGGGGTAAATGTGATGTCGGTAACTGCAGTTACCGGTATCCCAAGATGGCGGACGCGTTTCGGCTTAATATTAGGACAGTCGATTTTGTAATAATAACATATAATTCCGTCGTGTTTTATGTCTTATTTGATACATTTCCAAATTAAGAACGGAAAGCTTAAAGGTTTCGTAAATTATTTAATCGCTGAGTAGAGAAAATGGCCATAAAAAAACCGCGGTGATGTCGGTAACTGAAGAAAATAAATTTTCGCTGATGTCCGTAACTGGAAATGAAGATATCCGTAACTGGTATGAATTTTGTTTGCATGTATTGCTCAGGTTTCAAGGTATTTCATATACCAGACAGTAAAAGCAATGAAGAAACTTAAGTTGTGCAAAGTATTGTAAATACACCGTCTCCACGTCATCCGTCTGCCTTGTCAAATATATACTACAGCCTTTTCTTTGCGATGTCTCAAGAAAGTTCAAAGGCCAAGTTCTGGTCGATTTCCTTTATTGGTCATAAATATATTATAAAAAAAGACAAAAACAAAAATAAAATAAAAAACAAAAAAAAACAAAAAAAAACAAAAAACAAGAAACAAACAAACACACAAAACAAAACAAAAAAATCAAAACAAAACAAAACAAACAAACAAACCAGCAAAATGTCTGAAAAAAAACAAACAGGGAAAATGCGTTTCAGATAAGATGAAAATTCAAACGAGTAACGATTCATGCACAGCGATACAGTACATTATTAGAACAATCGCAGATTTGAAGGTCAAAATGCAGTTTATAGGCGACTCGTAGCGGAGCCTGTAAACGGATATTTTGACCGTCAAATCAAGATTGACGCCCTCGGGTATTCAAATAATGTACTTTATTGCGATTCTAATGCAACAAATCAATTTCCTGTTCTATTTTAACTCGAGAATTTGTAACAATATTAGGAACCAGACTAAACCGGTAACCTACTTTGTCCCAGGTGTGTAGATGGTGGAATTGACGGTCAATTTTGACCAATCAAAACCTTCGTTATATAAATGTTGCATTAGAATACACATTAACCGCGTGGAGATGAAAACAACTATGGGAGAAAATAGAAGGTTTGACAATATATCGAGAGAAAAAATAATAATGACCCCGGAGTAGTAGAGATTTCACAAGAGATTTCAAGACCGGTTACGGCAGAGCCCGCATCACTCACCTGGCTACTGATTTCGTTCATGCTTTCTAGAAAAGATGAAACACCTTTGTGAGCCATGAAACGGATTTCAAAATATTGCAGTTTTTCATAAGGTCCATCAACAAATTTGGATGCATGATCTTCATTCAAAGTAAAGTAAAGTAAATGAACGCTAAGTAGTGGTGAGACCACATCATAGGTAATAAGATGTCACGAATATTTGGCGATTTTTTTAGCGTTACCTTCGGTATGGCGTATGCTCCTATGCTTCCTATATGGTTAGTCCATACCTTGTGGAAATGATCTTGTTCAGTAAGCATATTTTATACACCCACTCCCGTTAGGCGACGGGGCATTAATTTTTACGGTTGTCCGTCCGTGCGTATGTCCGAGAAAATTCGTCAAGGATTTAGCGGCTTGTGTATGCAGTAAAGATTTGATATTTTTTCTGAAGCTTTGGTATGATGAGTTGTACCGTGTCTATCTTTTTAAAGTCCGTCACTCATCTACTTCCTGTTTGCCGATGCCTATATCGGGAGCATCCGTTTGCCATGGGCACATTTTCTTTTATGTTTTTCAGTTTTAGAATTTCGTATAGTGGCACTAAAATCTGACCGAGATCGAAGAAATTTAAAAAGGTGAAGAGTTAACATCATTTCTTAAATAACACCTTGTTTCAGTTGAAAAAGAAGTATTATTTCCAAAAAAATAAGATATATAAAAATAAAATAAAGAATGTCATTAAACAAGAATAAAGTCAAAGTGGGACGACTGTTCAGCATATATTTATTCACAGACCTTGTTTGTAATACTTAAATACTTACGTAAGAGGAATATACATCAGTTTATAATATTTAATTACTCTACAGACACGTTTTTTGATTTCCAAATATTTAAAACTGATTTTCTGTGGTGAGACACAAATTGTAGGAAAGGTCATCTGCAGAAATCATACTGCATGTTAAATACAATTTCTGAATTTAGTTCAAATATCGTGTATTTTTAATTTTGTCTGCATGCAGTGTAATTTATATTTTACGAAAGGATATGGAGTAAATAAACATGAGACTATAACACATATGTTAACTCCAACTGCAATAATTTTATTGAGCTGTATGGCCATTTCGGAAATTAATTCCTCATCAGCATTTCTAGAACCAAAACAAAGGAAATTCATAATTTCAAAAAAATGTTCGAAATGCATTAAACCAGACGAAATTCGAATATTCAGTAATATCAAATATAGCTTAGGACAAAACTACTATGGATGGAGTTAATCCTTCGGTTTTAGAATTTACATAAATTTAGGTAATAGTAATTGAACAAAGTGTACATATGAGATATTATCTCATGTACAAGTACACCATATCTAAGAAAAATAAAGAGCTTGCATCTCTACCACGGGGAATTAACACTTAAAGTTGAAGGATTTCAATTTTTGTTGTTCTGCCCGGCAAACTATTTTTTCAGAATAAATTGGCTTATAAAAAGAATATCGCGATAAGTTCCAAGGTCGAGCATTACATAAAAAAGCATCTGCAACGGTTTTTGAAATTATGATTTATTTACTCATTTATTTATCTATTTTGACAAATAAATAATTTTTTTAAAAACAATTATTGAATCTTGACGCTTTTAAAGTTTCTATTTTATCCTCTTTTGCATGTTTTATTGAAGAGATCACAGAGCAATATGCATATGCAACAATTGTATTATATATACTGGAATGTCAATAGGTAACAACAAAAATGGCCTTCTCTACTGAAGGGGTGCTAATTTCATTATCAGTGTGGGGAGGGGGCTTGAGCGATTTTGCCTTAAAAAAATTATCATTTTCATGTCCATCTCGAACAAAATTATTTATTTTCACCAAATATCACATCAAGTTATTTATTTGCAATTATTGTTCAAATCAAAATTAAATAATTAATTTGCCTGATAAATAGGATTAGAATAAAAATTATTTATTTTCACTGTTACCAAGAATGATTTATTTACAACATCACACAAGCCCCTCCCCCACCTCCTGAAAATTAAATGGTCGTCACATAAGTTAAGATGTTTAGAACGGATTTTAAACACTATGAAAACTGCAGGTACTAGTTTCGGCCCCCATTCTATCTTTGCGTGCAGGATTGTTTTTGTGAACATGTTTTTTTTTGCAGAGGGGACGTAGGGGGACTTACAGTTGGTCCGGATGGGCTAAATGAAAACCGCTATGGCCCGACTTGTCACAGGCATTTGAAAATAAATGATGGGTTAAACCGGTTTTATGGCTCGCTAAATCCCCCTTTCATAGTGTCCGGTAAAAAGAAAATCTTGAATCACAGTTCTGACCAAACCTTCAATTTTTGCGACCAAGAACTTTCGCCCAACATAAAATTTACTGACCGGGTATGTATATGCCTTATTGGATAACTTACAGTCCGTGAGAATGGTTAGGGACCGACCATTTAGCTTGAAAGGAGGGGGTACAGAATTTTTTTATTTTTATTCTTAAACTAGTATAAACAAAATATTTTTTTTGAATATTAGCATCATTTTTTTTGGCAGAAAGCCCTCTTCAGAATATTTTTTTCATGATTTTGCAGCCAAAATATTTTTTTCACATAGAATCAGCTTCAGAATTTTTTTTTCCGAAAAAAAAAACCATAGCCCCCCCCCCCCCTTTTCAGGTTAAATGGTCGGTCCCTTATGTTAACTTGACCTTAAGAGAGGGTCATAAGATCGACATATAGTCAAAATTTGTTTTTTCTGATCCTCAAAAACAAAAATAAAACATGACAGATATAACATAAATCAACAGTTACGGACATCCTTATCAAGGACTTGAGTATCAGTTACGGATATCAGTTTCTTCAGTTACCGACATCACCGCTGTTTTTTAAAAGCTATTTTCTCCATTTAGCGATTAAGTTATCATACAACTTTTAGCAGTTCGATTCCAAATAAAATGATACACCAAATAAGTTTTGAAAAGATGTAGAAAAATGCGTTATGATTACAAAAATCGACGGTCATAATACTGAGGCGAAACGCGTCCGCCATCTTGGGATATCGGTAACTACAGTTACCGATATCACATTTACCCCAGTGATCTCTTGTCGTTCGTAGATGTAAAATCAGCAAGAACATGACGTGAGAAGGACCACCTAATAAGAGCTGATTTTTGTCGCGTGATTCCATTGATTCCTCAGTTGCCTTTAGAATCATTTATAACAGATTTTTCAGTTGAAATATCGCTCCAAGCACCACAACATTTGCCTGGCGACTGTCTAACAACAAAATTATAATTTTCAGATTCTGATTTAACGTCTTGTGAAAGCTGGAAAATATCCAACAAGAAGACCGATAACCAGAAGAAATTATTGACTCTTTTTGTCACAAAGACTGTTTTAAAGTTTCATGAAAATTTATTCAAAGGTTCAGAAGGAGTAGTGGATAAGAGATGGGTATCCCCTTCTAATGTAATGGAAAGGTCGATGTTTTACTATGGGAAATCCCAAAAATCAAATAAATTAGATTCTCAAATAGGAGGTGTGCATCTACATTATGTCACAAAGACTGTGTTAAAGTTTCATGAAAATATATTCCTTGGTTCTTGGGGAGTAGCGGATACGAGATGGGCACCTCTTTTAATGAAATGGCGGATACGAGATGGGCACCCCTTTTAATGAAATGGCTAAGTCCATGTTTTGCTATGGAAAACCTAAAAAATCAAAATAAATTAAATTCTGAAATAAGAGGTGCACGTCTATATAATGTCACAAAGACTGTGTTAAGTTTCATGAAAATCTATTCAGTGGTTCAGGAGGAATAGCGGATAAGAGATAAATACCCCTAGGTGTAACGGACGGACGGACGGACGGAAAGACAGAAGGACGGAAAAACAACCCCATCACTATATACCCCCACTTTTCAAGCGGGGTATAATGAAGTGAGTATGATCCATTGCGTTCTGATCGAAACAACAGTATTATGTGGTCAATTAACGTAGATAAAAAAATCAAAAATGTGGTTTTCCCAAAAATCTCTCTTTTCCCAAAACTGTACCATACGACTTTCTTACGACATAATTGAATAATAATGTATGTAGGTAGATTCTCCACAATTGGAATAAATACATCAAAAAACTAGAAATGTATTCGGTAGGACAACTACAAGCTGAAACTATAGGTCTACCAGGATTCCCCAATTTATGTATTTTTGGCAGCATATAGAAACGTGACGTTCTTGGCTGGGAAACAACCAATTTATACGCTTCATCTGGTAAATCCTGCTTCTCTATGGATGTCTTTATGAAATATTTAACAATTTTCTGATTTTCTTTCGTGTTGTTAGACTTTAATATTTTGTAAAAATGAGAATCCGAAAGTTGAAAATCCACTTCAGCCACATATAATACTGAGAATCCCAGGTGACTACGGCACCTCCTTTGTCTGCAGCTTTGATAACCATATCAGTGCTTGCTTTGAGGTGCCGAAGAGCGGTCTGTTCATCTGAAGTCAGGTTATGCTTCTTCAGGGGTTTGGATTTTAAATTGTCAATTAGCTGATTTTGGCTTAACATTTAGATCATATTGGTTATTTGTTCTCTATCAGTTTTTAAATATCTTTGTTTTTATGGTCTTCCGAACGTTTAGATTTTATCTGCACTGAAGAGACATCAGTTGTCGAAATGCGCATGTGCAGAAAATAAATTCACAGTAACTTCGGTATTTAGTTATTTGTTACCACTGGGTCGATGCCACTGCTGGTGGACTGTTAGTCCCCGAGGGTATTCATCACCCCAGTCGTCAGTACTTCTGTGCTGACCCGAATATCTTACAATATCTAAATTTTTGCAAATTTTGTTGAAAACTAAGGAGTATCTCCCTCATGCAAAGCTCTGTCCTAACATTTAGATCATATTGGTTATTTGTTCTCTATCAGTTTTTAAACATCTTTGAGTTTATGGTCTTCCAAACGTTTAGATTTTATCTGCACTGAAGAGACATCAGTTGTCGAAATGCGCATATGCAGAAAATAAATTTACAGCAACCTCGGTATTTAGTTATTTGACTTATACACGACCTTTGCCTGTTTATTTGTTGGCTACCCCGAGGAAAAAATGTTCTCCGAATGTATAGGACCTGTCCCCGACCTGTCCCCGAGCTTTAATAAAGATACATTGATGATGTTTTTGGGGTGTCCTCTGACAGTGAAGATGAAATTAAGTCTTTCATTGACTATGTTTCCTCGTACCATCCGGCCCTCAAATACACTTTTAATATTAAAAAAGATAGTCTCTTTTTCCTCGACATTAATTGTACCATAAAGGATGGACAAATTTCCACCTCAGTGTTTTATAAACCGACAGACGCCCACTGTTATTTAAATTATGGGCCCTGTCACCCAAAGTCATGCAAGGATGCCATTCCAAAGTCATAATTATTGCGACGTCGTCGTATCTGTAGTGACGAACAGGACTTCAGGACTCAATATAACAGAATGAAATCCTTTTTTGTTAAGAAAGGCTACACCCAGCAAAGTTTTGGATCGAGCTATGAATTCAGTTTCCCGAGTGACAAGATCTGAGGCTATGGAGAAGAGGGTGAGAAATACCGACGACCGGGTTCCGTTGTTCCTGACATACCACCCTCACAAGGAAGCTATCAAAAACATTTTGATACGCAACTTCAAACCTATAGTTCTCGTGGACGAACATATGTCGGCAGTTTTCCAAGATTCGCCTCCCGTTGCAGCCTTCAGAAAAGGGAAGAGTCTAAAACAGCACCTTGTTACAAGTTCTTTCAAGAGTGCTACTCCTCAAAATCCCTGTAAATATAAGGGCACAAGACAATGTAAGCGATCTCGCTGTTTGACTTGTCCTTTTACTTGGGAAACTGATGAAGTAGTAGGGCCGGCTAACGTTTTCAAACTAAAAAATGGTTTCACGTGTACTACTAAAAATGTAGTGTATACTGTGGGCTGTAAACGCTGTAACATGATCTATGTGGGTGAGACTTGCCGGAGATCGGGTGATCGCTTTGTCGAACATTAACAGAGCGTCAACAATGGTAAGGATTGCCCTGTAGGTGAACATTTTCGGCGAGCTAACCACAGCATACTGGACATGCATGTAACTGTCCTTATACAAACTAGTGCAGGTGAAAAACAACGACAGTTCCTTGAACAAAAAAATCGCCCATTTTCTTGAAACTGCTCGACCCTTTGGCTTGAATGTTAAGAAGCAGTCTATTTCATAAAATTATATTATGTATTGAAGTTTAATATTTGCATAGTACAGATGACTAATGATTTATTTCTCGTTTTTTGATTAAGTTCAAGATTTGGCACGAATTGTACAGGTAATATCTGTGACACGCCATCAGGTCTGCCTTCTCTCGTCATATCCATCTTCTTCTCCGTATTTAGCCCGGTAGTCCCCTAGTCGAAGGCCATAAGGCCGAAACGTTGGACTGTCTTCCCTCCCTCTCTTTCCATTTTTGTCATTTTTATGTGTTTTTATTTGTACATTTTGTGTTTTACCTTATAATCGTGGCCAACTATAACATTTCATTTTGTTTATCACGCTTACTTCCGGAATTTATTACATACTTCTTCGTCACTTCTCGGAGGCTTTATCACATGCGAGTTCGGACGTTTCCGTGAAATGTTTTGACGTCACAGTATAAATTCTATGACGTCACAATTTGAACCAAATAATCCGAATTTAACCCGTTCATCCCGTCGTCCCGCGCTTTTTAATGAAGTTTTTTTTTTTGCTGAAAAAACAAACAAACTAACTTTGTCGGGAAATATCACATTAATTTGTACTCGCTGCGAAACATACTCCGTAAGCATCGCATTTCTATATACCCGATTCTCAAAATTGTCAAAAAACAATATATATTTTAGGACACTGTACATATCTGAGTTATCCAAATATTTTTTTCAATTATTTTTTTATTATAGTTGAAGTATATGATAAAAACATCATTACATGTCATTTTTCATATCACGTCCTTCATCAGCCCTCGGTCATATATCATCCCTCGAGCCTTACGGCTCTCGGGCTGATATTTGGACATAGGGCTGATAAAGGGCATGATATGAAAAATGCCATGCAATAATCTATATGTAGCAACGAAAATATCACAGGCTTCCCCTAGCAAAATGTGATATTTTTGCATAGCAACGAAAATATCACATGCTAAGAACGAAGTTTGCCGAAATCGGAAATTATAACCATCTCCTACAGAGATTTACCGATTAGTATTTAGTCCTATTTACTGACTTTAGCCGAAGCAAACAGTTCTTCGTTTTCATGATTTATGTAAATTTCCGTCGCTAAAATACATTATGGTATTTGCAGAGGTGTCTTTAGAGACAGCTGAAGAATCTTTGGATACGAAAGAAAGCAGCTCTACGTAACTAACGTGTTGTCGCCTGGGATAGACCAGCAAATAATATGTCAGTCCTTTCCTCTCTTCTGTTTCATATAAAATGCCAGTCCTTCCTTCTCTTGAAGGGTTTCCAAACCATCAAATGTTAACCTAAATGTTGTGAATTCTGCAATTATCCAAAACATGCAAACTCTTGTTCAACCAACAGTACCATGAAATCATAAATCACAGGATTATATTAATTACTTGATATTCATTTTTCATTTAAGTATTTTCCCGTTTTGATCTTCTTTTTGGCACATGTTAGAGTTTACAAAATGTAGGTTCAGATGTTGTAATTCATAGTATATTCTTGACTAAAACACTTAATTTTTTTCATTTTAATCAGTATAACGTAAAAACATACTGCCTTTAGTGGAGGGTGTTATGGTAGATTACCACACTTAGAAAAAATATCACATGAAGAGAAAATATCACCCTCGACGCTGTCTCGGGTTATATTTTTCTTCATGTGATATTTTTTCTTCGTGTGGTAATCTACTATAACACCCTCCACTGAAGGCAGTATGTTTATAATATCAAATGCATTTTTTCAAAGAAAGTGAAAATATTAGTATGTTTTGTTCATATACGATGCAGTCTTGTAAGTCGGCGCACCTAAGCATTTACCTTTCGATTCATGCTGTAATTTTTAACACATTTTTATTCAGTTTTCAGGAAAATAAACATGCTTTAATCAACTTTCAAATTAAGCAGAATTCAAAATTGTCACTTCAATTAAACATATAAAAAACAAGCTTAGAATGACCTACCCCCCCCCCTTATATCGCTATGTTTAAATGTCTTGTAAGTCGGCGCAGGGTGTGAATCTGCGGGTACCAGGAACGCAAAATAAATAGTAATTTGCACTATCGGGTTTTCAGTGGAAGGAGGGAATGTTCTATATTAAAGCAAGAATACTTTCAACAAAAATAATGACATTAATCAGTTCCAGTAAACGTCTAACAACAACAGAATCTATTAACAACGATAGTACCACGGTTTTGGTCTTATACAGTTCCGAGGGACACTCAAAACAGATTTATTCGTCATCTTCGCTATCTGACTTGAAGTTCGCATAGAAATTCTTCTGTACCAATATTTACATTATAAACGGAAATCGCTTTCTTAATGTGCAAAAACTTATAAGATGTGTCGATTAAGGAGATTCAAATGTATATGTACAGACAGACATATTTTTGGCATTTTTTAGCATCATTTTCTTGGGGTAGGGGTAAAATAACTAGAGTTACACTGAACTCTCGGTTTTTCTACACACTGTTTTAAGATAACTTATATATCCCTAAGAACAATGATTTGTCATACATGCAGATAAATCCTCCAGATTTGCCACATATAACTATTTAAAAGTGAATTTCGGACAAATCTGAAATGCTAAAATTCTGATTTTTCATCAGTTGGGACTTAAATGACAAATCACGATAAGATTAATGCAACATTTTTATATCAAATGCAGACTTTGCGTGTTTTGGTATTTTTATGCGAACAGAGACAAAAAATGACTACTTTAGGGTGAATTTGTTAGGGTAGGGGTAAGATTTTAGGTATTTAGAGTCACATTTAACACTCTTTGCTTTTCTAAACAATGTTTAAAGAAAACTAATGTATCGCACAGAACAATTAAATGGCATATCTGCCGACATATCCTCCAGATTTGACATATATGACGACTAAACAGTGAACGTTGGACAAATCTGAAATACAGAAAATTCCCATTTTTCATCAATTTGGGGCAAATTATTGAGTTTAAGTCAACAAATGGCTGTTAAAATACCAAATCATGATGTTATTCATCCAACATTGACATATATAACACACATTATTCGTGTTCTGGTTATTTTTATGCGAACAGGCTTAAAATTGACAATTTTAGGGAAAATTTGTTCGGGTAGGGGTAAGATTTTCGGTATTCAGAGTCACATTAAATACTCCTTGATTTTCTAAACACTGTTTCCAGACAACTAATGTATCGCTTAGAACAATTAATTTGCATATCTGCAGATATGTCCTCCAGACTTGCCATATATAACGGGATAACAGTGAAATTTGACCAAAATCTGAAATGTTGAAAATTACCATTTTTCCTAAATTTCGGGCACAATGTTGAGTTTAAGTCAACAAATAGCTGTTAAAATATCAAATCGTTATGCAATTCATGACATATTGTCATATTTAACGCGCATTTTGCGTGTTTGAGTTAATTTTATACGAACATAGACAAAAAATTGACAATTTTAGGGAAAATTTCTTGAGGTAGGGGTAAGATTTTCGGTATTCAGAGTCACATTAAACACTCCTTGTTTTTTCTAAACAATGTTTTGAGACAACTAATGTATCGCTTAGATCAATTAGATGGCAAATCTGCAGATATATCCTCCGGTTTGACATATTTAACGATTTAACAGTAGACTTTGTACAAATCTGAAATGTTAAAAATTCCTATTTTTCATTAATTTTTGTATAAATATTGAGTTAAAGTCGACAAATGGCTGTTTAGATAGCAAATCATAAAGTAATTCATGCAACTTTGTCATATACAACACACATTTTGCGTGTACTGGTTATTTTTATGCGAACATAGAGAAAAATATTTAGGGAAAATTTGTTGGGGTAGGGGTAAGATTTTCGGTATTTAGAGTCACGTTACACACTTCTTGTTTTTCTAAGCAATTTTTTAAGACAACTTATATATATCCCTAAGATCAATTAATTGGCATATCTGCAGATATATCCTCCATATTTTGAATGTGTAACGATTAAACGGTGAATTTTGGATAAATCTGAAATGTAGAAAATGCCCATTTTTCATAAATTTCGGCAAGATATCGAGTTTAAGTCAACAAATGGCAGTTAAAATACGAACTCACAATATAATTCATGCGACAATGTCATATACAACAGAATTTGTGTGTTCTTGTAATTTTTATGAGACAGACAAAAAATTGACAATTTTATAGTAAGTTTTATGGATATAGGAAGTTTATAATACTTCAAAACTGCCATA
>MJUU01035451.1:0-29990 GCA_002080025.1 Modiolus philippinarum | reverse complement strand
ATTGATAGTGGAGTTTCCACTTGCCATGGAATCCAAACCAGATAACTGAATTTTTGAAAAAAAAACCTTCTGTTACGTATTTTTCTTCACAAGTTTAGAATTACGTATAAACAAGATTATAAGGGGAACTCCTGTCAATTGTTTTTTGAAAAGGGAACATTAATGTTTTGATTTCAACAATATGTATTACCTGGATTATAATTGGAACTTCTGTCGGATTTTTATTAAAAGGTGGTCTGAAATGGGTTGCAATGGATTATAGACCTTCAGTTACCATGAAAAACCAACCAGAATACTAAATCTTTGAAAAATGTATTCTGCTACATATTTTGCTTCACAATTTCAGGAATATGTGTTAACTAGATCATAAGAGGAAATGGGGGAGTTGGAATGTTTTTATTTCAGCAATATGTATTTCTTAGAATATATGGGGAACCCATGCTCAAATTTCATTTTGAATGGTGGTCTGAAATAAGTTGTAATGTATAGTGGAGCTTTGGTTGCCATGGAATCCAAACTAGAAAACTGAATTTTTTAGAAAAAAAAATCTGCTGAATTCTTTTTGCGATTTCAGCAATATTCAAAAGAGAACCCCTGCCAAATTTTTTTGAAAGGGGACTTGTAATGTTTTGACTTCACCTATCAGAAATAGATATCACCTAGATTATGTCCCCTGACCAAATTTTCAACCGAGTTGCGATGCAGTAAAACATCCAACCAAAGCTTAAATTCAATTATAAGTCTCTGATTTAGATAGATAAAAATATATGCTTATATACAACTATATGCATATCAAATGATGTACTTATGAAAATAACAAATAATTGCAACTGGGGTTTCGCACCTTTGGTGCGTTTTCTGATTTTTTTTTCTAAATTATAATGATTCAATGTATCCTTGTTGTTTTAAACTTCCAAGCACAAGGAACAAATATCAGTGACAGTTTTTTCCAACATCAGATTTATTTACCATACACAAATGGATAGATTGATTGATTGATTGAATATTGTTTAACGTCTACTCAGAAATATTACAGCTATATCAAGACGAGAACAAGTTTGTTAATAAATAATCACTTTGGGGTATGGAAAGGGCCATTGGACGCGAAATTCTGACTGCCACTGGAAAAATAGGGTGAAATCGTCAAGGGCGGGGAATGTGGCCTTGTAGCCGATCAACTACGGACCACCCCAAAAAGAGCTTGCTACAAGGGTTCTTTAACGTGCAGGAAGCGTGGCATTTCTTCCAACACGTGGACCTGAGTTTACATCCCATCCGAAAGATGTGTTGAAGATTTATTAATCCCGCACAACCACGGAATGGGCCCTATTTCTATATCCCGGGACCCTCGGGGTCAGCCTTCGTTTAGGAGGGGTCACACCCCGCAAGCCGGAGATACTAGGTCCTATTTCTATATCCCGGGGGTCCCTCGGGGTCGTCTGTTAGGAAGACTCATACTCCAAGCTCAGAGGATGCTGCGGGCCTATTCATAAGCCGGGACCGCGCACTGCGGAAAATGGATAGAAAACAAGATTAAAGCGTCTTTGATTTCCATATGTTTTAATTTTATCTGTACTGAAGAGACATAACTTGTCGAAATGCGCATATATAGAAACTAATTAAACAGTAACTTCGGTATGTTGTTATTTATTAAAAAAAATATATGAAAGGACAGATTACCAATAGATATCAAAAATGTAGCACAGATTCTAGCAGAACCTTACCGACAAAAGTATATGATTGATATCCACATGATAAGTAGTTTGTTAATGTGTTTTATTTCCTTTCAGGTGTTCAACAGACCCAACAACAAAGATCCTGTCACAAAATACTCATGAAACTAAATTCTCCTTTAATGCATTCGAATTTCAAAACTCAAAAGATAACGTTTATATTGAATGCACTGTTACCTTTTGTCAGAAGTTTGATTCAAACCCTGATTGCAGACAAATTTGTCATAGAAAGCGACAGACAAAGGAAAAAAGTAGAAATACATTGTTGTCTTCAAGCAGGAGTACATATTATAGTCTACATAAATAATCAGGTATTTTGCTTTACTATATATCTGTGTATTTTAGTTGAATTGCAGGAACCTATATGGGGTCAGTGCGGATTTTTATACTTTTTGGTTGGTATTTAACAATCCAAAGATACCGGTTTGTTGTAGATAATTAATTCCAGTATGAGTATTGGTATTCTATGATCTTAGTTAACAACTGTGAACTTCAGAGTAAAAGATTGGTGCCTACTGATAAAGCATATGATTAAATAAAAACATGCTGTCAGAATATACTATACCTGAATTCCTATTATAATTTTATGCTTTGGTACATAAAACGAAATCGAATAAATGATATGCATAAAATCATTTATATGAAAAAAAGGAAATGGGGTAAATGTGAAGAAGACAACAACCCATCTCCAGGTTAAACAACAAAATACCGAATTTACTGTAAATTTATTTTCTGAATATGCGCATTTCGACAGCTTATGTCTCATCAGTGCAAATAAAACCAAACCATTTGGAAGTCCAATAAGCGAAAAACGTGCTAGTTGATAGTGAACAAATAACCAAAAGGATCTAAATAGAACAGCCAAAATTCAGCTAAGGACAACGACCCAAAACAAGGCATCTAAGGGTCACCGTCCGGTCCTAAGCACAGTGAGGAAACTCATACTATATAGCAAGCCATAAATGGCCCAAAAAGGTAAAGAAGTGAATAAATCAATGGAAACAAACCACATCAAATAACCCAAATATCAATAAACGAAAATTTTATAAGAAGACAGGGTCAAGCTAATGACCAACACATTCCTGACTAGGGACAAGCGCTAAATTGCGGTTGGGTTAAACTCGTTTTCTTGGATCGAAACCCTCTCCCTATGTGTGGTGAATGGCTAAAAAACAAATACAAAATAAGACTCACAGTAAAAGTCAAACTAGAAAAAAGTCCAACTTATCAAGACGAATACATTTACAATGAAGTACATAAAACATGAAGACAATACACACGGGTTCTGTCCTGACAAATGCTCGCAGGTACTGACAGCTAGCTAAGCACATAATTTCTGTTGCCTATGATATCAAGCCTTCTAACATATGAAACATCAATTGAAATACTTCCGAATAGATTTCGCATAACAACACCATCAATTATGAAGGAAAAACATGATATTGTACAATGCCAAATACTGCCAATATGAAAAAAATGTTCTAATTTAGTTACGGTGTAAAGCATTGAGGAGTTGATCAATATCTTTGCCAATAAAAACCAGATGTAAAGATTTAACGACAATGCCGTATTTATATCTTTCATGAATATGTTGGTTCAATAAAGTCATATTTATTCCAATACAAAACGCTTTCTATTTCGAAGTTATTTATGTAGCAAAATAAGGGAGAATAGCAAAAATCATGTGGTCTTTCGTTTTCTAGCATTTCTGTTTAGAATACACTTTTCTTTAAATATTTATCACAATTTATTTTGAAATTTATATTCCTATTTTACAGATATAAATCTCTGTTTTTAGGCCATAATATTAAATTCAATTAAAGCAATAACGAAAAGTATTGTTAAATAATGAGATAAGCTTGATATGCAAAATATGCCTTCTATCAGGATTGTTTTATTAAATACCTCTGAATCTCAAGAGTTTGACCAAAAATCATCTCATTTTTTTTGCACAAATGTTCGTGTCACTTTCCAACTGATTTTTTCTAACTGTGTAAAAATAT
Organism: Modiolus philippinarum; assembly: GCA_002080025.1. NCBI lineage: Eukaryota > Metazoa > Mollusca > Bivalvia > Mytilida > Modiolidae > Modiolus > Modiolus philippinarum. The sequence goes on along the minus strand of MJUU01035451.1, from coordinate 26,254 downwards.
TCTGCATTAATTCTTTAATTATGCTTTGCTTGGTAAGCCCTCTGGCTATTTAATTGCTTTTAATGGCGGTTATACAAAAGAAAAAAAACAAAGTAGAGCCAGAACACAGCAAAAATAGTTAATCGCGATGGTCCTGACTTTGTACAGCCATTGCAAATAAACTGAAAAATTAAACCACTCTATTGGCGCTCCATATTTCACGTTACTTTGTGACAGTGACTTATAGCAACTCAGCGGCAATTGATTTTGAAGTGCCTTAAGATATGGAAAGAAATGGCCATTCCATTACTACGTGAAAACGTATCTTTTATCATAGTTTGAATGTTCAAAGAGAGACTATTCACACTCAAACGTCAGGACATTTTTTCCATAATAAGATATTTAACATATTCTAAATAATCATTTTAAGCCTCTTAGTCGTGTCAGATACATAATATTATTTTGGTTTTTGTTTCATTTTGCAGAAACATCTTAGACTGCAGTCACAGCAAAAAGCCAATAAAAATATAAAAGTACATAAGATTGAAATTTATCGCAACTTGTCAGATGTAACTTGTTATATTGGACGAAAGATAACCTACGTCTGACCGGTGCTCAATACGAATATTCAAGGACATAATGAAGGAGTTATGAACAAATTGCATTTTTATGCCTTTATTACGAAGTTGTGTTGAATAACTGGGGACATATTTAAGGTTTTGTTTTTTTCAGTTTGTGGAATGTCTTCTTTAATGAACAATATATTCGGACTGAATCAATTTGAAAATGTAAGATATACATTCATTTAAGCACTTTCAGGTGAGATGCAGTTATCAACTTTCAAAATTGTTAATATATTACCCTGTGTAAAAAGTCCTTTATAAAATGTATGCTAAGCCTCTCTTACGGCTGTAACTATTGAGCAACAAAATATTTTTTTTCTTTCGAGGAAATAATCTCCAAGTACACCTCCTGCAACCCACCCAGCCCAGCGAATTTTAAATTGCGCTTTTAATTGAAATGTGACATACTTATTGCAGGGAAAATATTCGAAAAGGACAAAGAATATATCTCACGCATTCTTGATAAAAATGGATTATTGCATCAATATAATATATTATCCAAGAGAAGCAAAGAAATAAATGTTTGCAATCGTAAATTCGTTTACAAATGTTTACAGGTGGCACCTGAATGCAATTTACTGAAAAGTATAGTGTAACAATTGAAAGCAGAATGAATCAAACTCTGCCAACGATTTATGAAATTATGTAATAGTCAGAATTTGAATTTGAATTTCGGTATTGGGCTAGGTCGTATTGCACATTTAATCCGTATTAGCTAACTTGTATCACCCTAGTAAAGGACAATAATCCCTTCTATATGTAGAGATGTTGTTTTTTTAACATTTAATACATTGATCAAGAATATCTGTCTGGTTTTTCTGTTGTTTCGTATGATGGATACTGAAACTTTATTCTGTTAGCGGATAGTTGAGACAGAAATGCAGTAGAAAAAAAAATAAAAATTTCAGTGTAAACGTTTTGATCTCCCTCATGCAAAGCTCTGTCCTTAGCTGATTTTGGCTTTCTATTTAGATCACATTTGGTAATTTGTTCTCTTTCAGTTTTTAAACATCTTTGACTTAATGGTCTTCCAAACGTTTAGATTTTATCTCCACTGAAGAGACATAAGTTGTCAGAATGCTCATATGCAGAATCAAAATTCACAGTAACTTCGGTATTTAGTTATTTGAATAAAGCCTACTCTATTGATGTAAAAATTTTGATAGATTTGATAGATCGGATAATCACATTCCACACTATGAACCACCAGAGTTTTTTTATACTTTGTCTTTGGGTTGATAGATAGTACTACGCACTCAGAAAATGGAGAGTTTGATTTGGATTAGGAAACAATAATTTCATATTTGACTGAGAGATGTGGAACGTCATATTTCGCTCATTAAGCCGCTCATCAGTCTCCATTTTCCGTAAATGACGTTTAAAACGCAAATTTTGAAAAATTGTCCGATTTCTGAATAATGACATCTTTTAACAAGAAATTTAAAATTATTAACGATTTATTTACACAATTCTAAAAAAATCAAGCTAACAATCGCCTTTACATACTGTTCCGGTTAATTCACAGATGTATAAATTGTTAATACATGTATAAGCAAACTTCAACCTTATTTATAGAAAAATCAACCATGGTGACATACATATCCATACAGATTTCATGTTTCAAGGATGAATGGATCTTCAATTTTGCAGAATCACAGCAAAATGTTTTGGATGGAAATATTATTGCCTGTCTACCTTGCGAGTTTTACAAACGATTGTTTAGTAACTAATTTCCGAGGGTACCGAAAGATTTTCAAATATAATAATCAATGCTCGTTAAGGACCTATTCTCTATCATTTTTGTAAAGTGTCATTTACTCAAATATTTTCCATAGAGTCCAATGTTACTGCCAGTGAGAGGTCTGTAGTTGAGTCATAGTTGGTGTGTTATAGCAGGTTAACAAGAAAGACCTGAGATAGCCGAAAATTACAATCACGTGACACAATTTACAAGGGGACCACATAAAAAATAATGATAAAAGGAAAGGACAAACGTAAACAACGAAGGGAACTCGAAATAGCCGGACTTTGTATCCGCACTAGCAAGAGCTAGCGGTATTGTTAAACCGGTTTATGAGTACCCAAACCTCCCCTCCCTCTGTCCTATATCTCTATAGTATACGCAGTTTGTAAGTATATAAGCTGTGGATCTACTGATAGATATATATACTCTCATATTTGAAGAAGGAATATTATAACGATCTAGCAATTTATGATGGTTACTGCAAAAATATTATGTAGTAACATGTGTAAAACCTTGGCGTATTTACACACAGAAATATCGCTTTCATTACAAATTCGAGGCACTTAATATATAGTCGGATACTTATTATGTAGCCATTCTTTATAAACATATAAACAAATATTGCGAAAGGTAATAAACGACGACAAAACAATAGACCCTTTCACGATAACTGCGGTCCTGCGATTTTGAGTGGAAAACAAAAACAGTTCCCGCCAAAATTACGTCGTAGAACAATTAATAAAGACGTCACGTATACTATGCATTTTACCCACTCAAAGGCATATGAGCGCATGTGCAAAATTCAGGACCGCAGTTATCGTGAAAGGGTCTATTACAAATTAAAACAATATAAATAAGAGGTGGCTGAAATAGGCTAAATAACTTTTTGGCCTCTGATTTGCTGCTTCAATGCCCTACTCAATCGTACCCATGGTTTTTTATTGGGTCCGTGTTGTTCATCTGTATGCATGTCTTCATTTTTCTTCATGTCCCGTACTCAAGTGGTGTCCTTGTTTCTTAGTGTGTCTGATTTTGCCATTGTCCATGGATTGTTCGTTCTTTTGATTGACGGTTCGGTTCTCCCTTACTTTCATCAAAATTTTGATTTCAGGAGCTGAACTCCTTTGCAGTGCATTAGCACAAACATACCAAATTAAAAAGCAAAAGATTAAAATTCTAAAGCAAAAATTTCAAATAAACACAAACCTTGGCAATATAGAGAAAGAAAGGTTACGTTTCATACAAAAAAAACAAGGCATACAGTAGCAATCAGTTTAATGGTTTAATATGATTTCTGTATGCTATTTCAACATGTTTTCCTTTCTTAGGCATATATTCAGATTATACAATACGATGTCACTACTGTCATTCAGTTTCATTAATTTTTTATTGCTGTAAAACTTGTACCCTGCTCGTACCAGTATTTCCTTTAACTCGTCGGAAACCTAAAATATATAAATATGAATATCAAAGTTCAATAATGTTCATTCTACGGGTCAATACCTATGTTAGTGTTCTGTTATTCTTCGAAGGTATGTTTAAAAAAAACCAATGCCCACACATTATAGATCATTTTATAAATCTAAGGTGTATAATCCTGATGTAACTTTACTGATATTGGCAGGACTGTGAAGCCTTATTCCCCATCATCTGTTTTATGTGTATCAATTCCTTTTCTGCCAAATGTTTGTTTTTGCATATTCTGCAGATGCATAATTTGCTGAAATGGCTATCTGTGGTATTTTATTTTTAATAACTGTAAGACTGAAACATGCAAATGATACTCTAATTAAATAGACCATGTTGGAACGAACATTTTTATCGATATTTATGTACCATTGTCGAAGGTATTAATGTTCTCAAGCATAAATGTAAACAGACAAAAGAATGGGGTAAAAGAAATTCCCTAAAAAGCCAGAAGTTGGATTTCATGTGCTATCCAAAGTTTTGACTACACAATATATAAATTGAAAAATATATACTATTTTACCATCGTTAGATGAACGCTATTGTATATGGTATATACTACTCTAAGCCTTCACCATGATTTCTCCATTTTACCATCGTTAGATGGACGCTGTTGCATATGGTATTTTACTCTAAGCCCTCACCATGATTTCTCCATTTTACCATCGTTAGATGGACGCTATTGCATATGGTATATACTACTCTAAGCCCTCACCATAATTTCTCCTTCTTCACATGAAACGTTGATTAACTTTGCTATATCTGCAGCTTCTCCCCAAATATCCAAATGTCTGTTTTTGATGCCTATGCAAAAAGTTACGACAGGACCAAAGTGTAATCCTACAAAAAAATTAGATTTTTTTAATTTGGCATCTATTGGAAGTTTTGGAAACAAAATGTAAAAATAAAAAACGACAGTCATTAAGTTATTAAAAATGAATACTAAAGGCTTAATTCTAAGGCGCCAAGTGAAGGCTGAACATGTCACGAATATAAATAGCAAAATACCGAAGTAAATGTGAATTCAGTTTCTGAATATGACTATTACCACTATTTTTCATATCAAAGCATTTGGATAACAATAACCCAAAATATGTGGAGAACATGAAAGAACAATTATGATAAAAAAAATCAAATTAATCGTAAATCTGTTCCTCCAATAATCGGAATAATCAGGAGCATCTTTCATTAGATTATTACTATCATAGAAATTAAGACATACTGTACCCTAACCTCCAATATCTACTTTTCAAATTTCTAGAGACAAATGATTGGATGTTGTCGCTCGAAAGCGAGCCTTAAGGGAGTTTGAGCGTCAGATTTCAAAAGCATTCGATATCCTCGGGTTTTATCCACTCAAACAGGTTTTTTTTGCACATGGATCATATTTTCTTGGTCATAGGTCACTTAAACATGAATTAAATAGACAATATGCAAAATTATATCAACTTCCAATTATATTTTCATATATCTTAAGGCATATAAACAGCTAATAGAAAATTGAGAAAATTTCTAGAGAGAACTGTTTCCCGCCAAAATTTTGACGTCTTATATCTGAAAAATTCTTACATGGATTTTCAAAATTTTTTTCTCATTTCTTCTATTAGCAAAGTTCATCAAAACAAAAGGTCAGAATTTTAATTTTAATTACAAATTTCTGACACTCGTACTCCCTTAAATGGTAATAGCAAAAGTGTTTGTTATTGCTGTAACATTGAAAATAGATGTGCAATTGGATTGAATATGATTCTGTATTAATGACAATGCAGGTACATGAAAAAATGTAAAATAGTTTCAAATGCAGAAAATTTTCTTTTTATTTTGAATTGATAGTTTTTTAAAAAAATGTTCCCAATCCTGATTCCTGTAATGATGAAGTCGATTAGAAATAATCTTTAATTTTTCCGTCCTTCCCTTTCCGCTGATTAATTACATCTGTTTAGCGTAACAGAAATATTACGTCGTTACGTCATTAAATATCAAGGGAATTTACAATACCATGCCAATAATATTTTACTTCATAATATAACATGTTACTGCGAAGACCGTTATTTAAAAAAAGGCCTTTTTCTATTATGCATTAAACATGCTCAAAGTACTCGCATTCAGATGTCTCAATATATTTTAACCCTTGAACTACATATGAATAATAACACACTCAACGGAAACAACACATAAACATATATTGTATAAGCTATAATGCAATCAACAGGAATCGATGTATGAAATTGTGTTTTCTCTAAATCGTTAAACTACATCGACAAACTAATGCCGAATCAAAAATGGAAAAAGTAAAAATTCTTTATAAAAAATCCCAGACACATGGCGATTCATATTTAACACAAATGGAGACAACTTTTCAAAGAAAATCAATTAGACAAAAATAACCTAGAACCTCAAAAAGGTCCGGTTTTATCATGGTCAGTGTTTGGCAGTTCAATAATAAATTCGGGATCCAATCAAAAATGTATATTCTCGTCTTTGAAATAGGAACCTTTTTACGATCATGGTGACGATCGTAAAACCACAGGTAGTGAGAATTGCTATAGTGATTGAACATAGCCTTGGTGTATACGTTATTGAAGCAGTTATTTCACTCACGACAACAGCTGATGGTTAGTGAAATGAAGACTTCATATGCCGATGATGTGGGAATGTATTGGTAACTTTAAAAAAAATAGATATTTACTAGTAGAAAGTCAATATCATTACTTTTGTTTTAATATATAGGTAAAGTAATTGTATAATGCTGATAATGGTGTATCAGTGGTCTCTTAAATTTCGAGTTCATTGGGTATATAAAATGAAGGGTATCCTAAAGTTATTGTCTTAAATGATAAACCAGTTCTGTTTTAAGGGGTCCAAGAAATTCGAAAATTGCAACACATTTAATTCAGTCAAGTATGGTTTGGTGGTGAATGAATTTTAATGTTAGAAAAAAAAATCACAATTATTCAAGACTTAGAAATCTCAGCAACCCATGTGCAAGATTTTTTACTAGACAACCCCTTGGTGTCTGGGATATCTCGATCTTGCTATTTCAGTGTAGTTTGATCATATTGTTCCGCTAACCTATTCGTAGATCAAATTGGTGTGCATCTTTTACAGCAATCTGTATTGCTAATGCAAACGTCACTAATAGTTGCAACTCTTCCAATTCACTCTGCAAGAGAAAAAAAGAGATTTTATAAGGTAAGGGCAAATCTAAATGTTAGAAGAACAAAGTTTGACCATACTAAATAAAAGACTATTAAGCCCTTACCGATGCATTTTACCAACTCGCGAATTTATTTTTGAGGTTTTTTCAAAGGGATTATAGACCATTATACCTATAATTTCAACTCCATCAACGACACTATTACGTTAGGTTATTGCGTGGTAACAATAGTCCATTTTAGAATTAAATGTGATGATAAAAAATACTGACTGTCAATGTCAGACAGAAAGCGTACAAACGAAGTCAAAATCTCTATTATTTTTTTCAACTTATGTATTTGTTTGCAGTTTTGTTCTTTAACAAAGAATATTGCATACGGACGAATCTCTTTTAATTGATGATTTAACAAACTCTTACAACAGGTAAACAAATTTCATAAGTTGTTGGATACATTTAAGAAGTTTTATAATTGATATGAACATTTGATGTCTATGTATGGCATTTCTAGCAAACAGCATATTATTAAGGGTATTTCTAATCCTCGGAAATGTTGTTACAAATACAAAAAAAAAAAACTGATTAAAAATCCAGAAAGACTGGGACGTTACTTACATACTTTACGTAATACGTAATACGAGATATCCACAAGATACTCCGCTTGCATCTGTTAAATTAGCTTTGAGATCTAGTGACCTTAAACGTTTACACACATACTGGACTTTTACTGATACTTCCGATGTCTATTGAAATATATGAGGATTTTTTACCAAACCCTTGGGGAAGTTTTGTGTTTGATTTTTTTCCGTAGTACGACAATACTTTACCAGCAGACTAGGCTCTTTGTGCTAGCCCGCAGTGTAGTGGCGAGCACCCTTTGACCCATCTTTCAAAACTACGTATTGTCATTTTCTCTCCTTTCAAGACTGCGCTCATGGAGTTAGTAGTCTACCTGTATTGGGCTTTATTCGTATGTTTATTCAACTATAGGGAAACGAAAATAAAGGGAAGGTTTTGGTACAAATAAACCGGTTTAACCCTACCCCTGGCTTTTGCTGGTGCCGGCTGTCCCGAATTCCTGTCGTCGTATACGTTCGTCGTTTGTCTTTTTCGGGTTTTCCCTGTGTAGTTCCTAAGCAGAATGTGGCATGTAATGATAATTTTTAGCCATTGTAGATGTTCCATATTATCTATTGTTTTACATTTTACAGTTTAATTTCAAAAATGCATTCATCACTATAAGGGTGAAAAGTTTCAAGCTATCTAATACGTACTTACTCCGCTGAGCACTATGTAGGACGATTGACAGCCTACAATTTTGTTTAACTCTGTGAATCTTTCCTCCAGTAAAACCTAAAAGAAGATGAATTATACTGAAGAATTCCTGCATATACAATTATTCAACAACTTTGTCTTGGGCATTTCGATAACTTGTTTTTGTATGGAATGGATATAATTTGTCGTATCCGGAAAATTGTTAAATAAGTGCTTCGTGGTTATCTTTATAATATTGAAAGTTTTCATTTATTACTTAACGTTGGTTTCAAACAGAAATATATTTAGTTATGCATATAAAGTTTCACTGATACAATATGTACCATATCAGAATAAATGCCGGATACACAAAAAAACATAATTTTCAAAAGGATTATAACGTTTTCATCTTGTTTCTTTTGTGAATCAATTTTCCAGACATATGAACACTTATATTATCACTTCCAGGTCAAACTTTTACCTCGAAAATATTTCAATACACTAACAACGTCAATATAAAACTGCTATTTTCAGGGAGTGTTAAGAATAAAGAGAAAGTGATTCTGAACAACAAACTTTAAATGTGCCTTTGTATGCAAGCAGTGGCTTCATCTGGTTCAATTTCTGTGAAATGTACAATAGGCAAAGACCTAGAGTTTTTTTTTCCATTGAAATGTGAAAATTTGTGATTGTTTTAGATTTGTTAAAACATTGCCATACCTTCTCCTTTACAGTAACTTTGGTATTTAGCTATCAATGTACAATAGGCAAAGACCTAGTGTTTTTTTTTAAATTTTTTTCCACTGAAATGTGAAAATTTGTGATTGTTTTAGATTGGTTACAACATTGTCATACCTTCTCCTTTACAGTAACTTTGGTATTTAGTTATCAATGATCCAAAATTTTCTCTAATGCAAACCAAGTGCTGTTTGCAGAGTTTTTCAGTTGAAGTTATGGTAGTTAATTAAAAATGATTCACAAAACGTGAAGACTTCGGGAAAACGTTAAATAAGAGTTTGGTAGTTATCTGCATAATGTAGAAAATTTTCTTAAAATAATGGGATATGATAGATGTACATAAGGCAAATACAAATATGAAGAGAAATCTGAAGACACAAAAAACCAGTGATGTTTATTCGTTTACAAATTAAAGCCATAACTTTCCTTTTGCAATTATGGACATTCTATTGAATTTACCACAAATCGGCTGAAAACTCTATTCTAAAGTGACATTAAAAAGTTGATCTACAAGGGTATTACCGACACAAAGTAAAAAATAACCAAAACAAATCATCACATGTTGTCAAATGTGTCATAGGAGAATGATACGAGGAGAATTTCAACATAGACGGGCCTACATGAATTATTTCTAAAATACTGCACCGACGGAATGCGTTTTCACAAACCCGTGCCAACGGTTTCAGGGTATATTAACTGGACACTGGAGTGTTTCTCAGTTTAAAAAAAGGGTTTAATTATTTTGTTTCTTAACTTTTTCAATGTGACATTTTTTTTAGATGTACACTACATGGTGTTATATCTAATATCAAAGAAGGAAAAGACCTGTTTAATATATCAAATCAGGTCAACCCCTATGCAGGTTAATAAAATAACCTAAAATGCTTATTGTTATCTGATCAAAACTCAAAATCATATTATACAGCAGACATATAAACGATGGAGCACTAGAGTATATAACCTTTAAAAAACTTATTAGTACCTGGTCAAAACTCGATATCATATCATGCAGTAGATGTATAGACTGTGTAGTATTAGAGTATGTGAGTTGATCGTGCAGTCCTGGGCAGCTTGCAACCATGATACCTTTACTGCAAACTGGTCTAAATTTAAAACTCTATAACAAGAAAATGCTTGAAATATTTACTCAGTAAATTAATTTCAAAGATGGTTGTCAAATCTGTTGTAGACTTTTCTCCAGAAGACTCTTTATATGCTGGTTCCCCAGCCTATTGCTGTTCGTAATCTCTGGTGGTTTGCCCTTTGTTTGGGGAAATTGTCAAGTATTTAAATATTAATTTATTATTGTACTGCCCATTTTTATCCTACTGTATTATTTCGTTTCAACATTTAAATTAGCTTGTGCTTGCTACTTCATGTAAGTACGTTTCAAAGCATTTACATACACAATACAGTATTATGATATAAATAAATCAACTAAGTAGTGTAAAACACAAATTTAATAGAGAACATGTAATTTAGTTACCAGGTGTTCATTTTTTCCCATTTCTCCATCAAACTGCAATAATTGTGGTATTACCATTGACGTCAACTGTTTGAAATTGCTTTCTAAATTAGAAAGATAACTGTTCTCATCTTGCTTTAGAACAGTTTCTGCTTGCAGATTTCGTATTGCTTTGTCCACCTATCGAAGATACATGGAAAAACAAGATAAGAAGTTATACTTAATCTTGTCAAAATGAAACATTACATAACGTAAATCATTATGACTTGTATTAAAAGAATACAAAATTTCAACTTCTTTCTTTCGTAATGACATAAGCATAATTCCTTAGATACAAATCTATTCCAAAACAGGACGATTGCAGTTCACAATCCTCCCGTTCCTTATGCACATACTTTGTCCTTTTTCCGTTTCCGTTTGACAATTCTGTTCTGTAATTTTGTTGTTAACCTTATGACATGGAAATGCCAGAAACTGAACCGGATGCGCCGATAGAGTTACCGATCCGTAACTTTAAACATCAATGTTTTATTATACTGTTAAGTTTATTCAAAAGGTATTTACAAGAAATTGTATGCAAATACTAATCCTATAATATAAATCATACAACTTTTTTCCTTTTATATCAAATTTCAGAAATATACCAATTTTGAAATATAAGATATGATGAAATATCATGTCATATTTCATATAAGATGCATAATTAGCTCATGACAAAAAGTCTTGAAGTATTTTACGAAAGGATGAATTGTTTAAATTGTTACATCGTCAATGTTTAGAAAATACCTCTATTATCTGTATAAGAGCATTAACATGTTTATATTCCTGACCAACGAATTACATTATCCCTTTCCTTTCTGAGACTTGGCTGAAAAGTCAATTTTTGACCATTCTGAATTGAGCTAGAAAATCAAAATGTTCTAGTTTCTTGGAAATTCAATCCAGAAGGTTCATACTTGGTGAAGGTACACACTGGCCTAATGTCTTCAGAAAAATGCTTTCACAACCTGGCTCCTTGTTGCCATGGAGATAACAGGGGGCCTCAAAGGGGCCAAAAATGCATTTTTTGACAATTTTTGCCCTCCGAATTCAAATTTTATAATTTTTTAAAAATCTGCAGTGCTTACTACAGCCAGCAACTCACTAAAATACCAAAATCTACCTTATGAGCTATAGGCTAGGCTATCTAGCGAGGATGTAGCGCCCAACTCTTGCTTACCGGCGACGGGCTTGCGCACCCTTCGACCCCCAAGACAGAGGGGGCACATCCCCCTCTGGGACCCCCTGACATATGTTTTTTTAGTCCCCAGCCGCGAGCGAAAAACACTCATTTTTTGCCTAATTAGCCAATATCCTCATCCTAGAGCCTTATACAGCACCCTCCTATAGCCCTGAAAGGGAAGGGGGCAAAAGGCGTCTATATAAAGGAAAGGGTTAAACCAATAGAAGACACAAGTCGGATCATATATAGCAATTATATATATATATATATTGGAAAAAATCAATGATTCATGTTGTGATTTATATAAGGATTTTGTATTAATGTTGTACTGATTTACAAGAACATCTTTCTGCCAATAAAAGATATCTGAAAAGTCTTGACGTAATAAACTATACACAAAACTGACTTCCTTGTCTATAAAAAGTATACCAACAAACGTTTTTATCAAGTAATATATTTATTCCTCTAAATATACAAAGAATTAAGGAGGTATGAGAATCAGAAGCATTCTATTTCTTCAGGTTTTATCCATCCAATTAAGGTTAAATTTATTGTACCTGGATCCATTTTTCTTGGTCATAAGTCACTTTAAAACGTATAGATTGAAAAATGCACAAAATGTTATCAAATTCAATTATCTTCATATATTTTAAGGCATATGAGTAGCTAATGGAATATGAAGGAAACTAAGAGAGATCCGTTCCCCGCCACCTTTTAACGTCTTGTATATAAAAAAATTTTCGTGGATTTTTAAAACGTTTTGCTCATCTTATTGTATTTGCAATGCTCTTTAAGGTAGGTCGAGCCTAATAAAAATATCATACAGATTTTTTTTATTTTAAGATATTTTGTAGGTATTAGTCCATTGTTTCAAAAAATAAAATGATATGTCACCGATCATCTTTTCCTGTTATCAGACTTTGAAATGAGTAAATAACGAAGTTACTGTGAATTTAAATTCTGCATATGCGCATTTCGACACCTTATGTCTCTTCAGTGCAGATAAAATCTAAACGTTTGGAAGACCATAAACTCAAAGATGTTTAAAAACTGACAGTGGACAAATATCCTATATATTCTAAATGTAAAGCGAAAATTAGCTAAGGACAGAGCTTTGCATGAGAGAGATACCCCTGAAAATCAGGCCAAATTCAGTATTTCTCAGCGATATTTACAAAGAATATATAGGGAACTGTGAGAACATTCTAATTGTTTAGCTTTCATATGAAATAAATATCAGATTGATTTTTTTTTTCATTTTTTGATATTTCAGAGGTATACGCTTCAGCTTTATGTTGAGCTTAAAAAATCTATATGTCACCGTTTGATTAAGAGAGATATTTTAAATAATTTACGAAATAGACAATATTTACGCGGAAAAGGAGCTAATTCGCGGAAATGTATAACATTCTATGATGACGTCACAATGAAAAGGCCAAATATGGAATATTCCGGATTAAAAATCAAGTCAATTCCGCATCCGACTTGTGTTTCGCAAATGCGCAAATCGAATGCACTGTGTATAAGGGTCGATCTACCTTAAAACATTTGTAAGAGTTTTCATTCTAATTACAAATTTTCTGATACTTGTACTCCCTTAAGTTGAATCTAAAAAGTGAGATACATAAAGATTAAATTATATTTCTTACCGCTATCTCTAAATACAGTAAACATACAACAATACCAAAAGTAGCCATTAAAGTTTTTGAGATATCCTGATCTCTGTAAAATAAATCACAGTGATTAAGTGTTACAATGTACCTGTTACTTACTCCTAATAGTAATGATGATATTTCATATCCAAATAGTATGGCAATTAACAACAACGGCCTTCACAGAGTAAAATGTACATTACCTTGGGTAAACTTGCCCATTGCGGAGTATTTGATATTAATTCCAATATAATTTTAAATAAATATTTTTTATATTGTTTATATACAATTCTGTTTATCTTTGTCATTGCTATTAGCATTTATTTATAATCTGTTTTCAAATGTTTTTAGTGTAAAATGTCTTCATTAACCTTTTGGCTTGCACGGACTAATCTATGGAAAAGAGAAGGGAGCAGCCGACTGACATTGTGGCTACTTCTATGTCAGGTTTGTCGTTTTTCTAAAACACGTAAAAGTTGCAGTAACCAAGATCTGTTCTGTTACAGAAACTTATACCCGAGCTAATCTTGTATGAAATTGGGATCAGGATCAGACTTACCAAATTTAAATCGGGTTCTATGAATATCAATAACAAAACTACTGCCAAACTATTACTCCATTATAAAATGTAGAATCTGAGATCTTGAGTATTTCATTAACGTAAAATCTGAGTTCTGTATACATAAAATGTTAATCAATGGGCCCTATTAAAAAAAATCCTCATATAACTTTTCAAAATACATATTCATAAGAGATATTATTTTGTCCTTTGCGAGTGGACTGTTAGCCCCCGAGGGTATTCACCAGCTCAGAAGTGAGTACTTCGGTGCTGACCCGAAAACCTATTTTATTTGGAAACTTTCAATATCTGAATTTTTGTAAATTATTATGCAAAGCTCTGTCCTTAGCTGTTTTTGGCTTTATATCTAGATGATATTGGTTATTTGTTTTCTATCAGGTTTAAACTACTTTAAGTTTTTGGTCTTCAAACTGCTTAGATTTTATCTTAACTAAAGAGACATAAGTTGTCGAAATGCGCGTATGAAGAAACTAAATTCACAGATAACTTCGGTATTTAGTTATTTGAAAGCACTGACATTATAAAAAAAGTATCAATTGTTAAAATATGATTTCTCTACGAGTTGTACTATCCGATATTTTAGCAAAATAAAAAGAGAGTCACACATTCATAACATATAAACCAATACCGTATAATATTTATCCGGATCTTCATCACTACAATAACCAAATACCGAAGTTACTGTTAAAAAAGAGGCATTTACAAACCAATGTTACTCTGAGAGTTGTATGGCTAAAGAAATACCACTTACAAAAGTATAACCCGAGTCAATAATTCATGCAATTTAGTTTAAGGGACCATATTCCATCTGGAAAATCTTGAATATACAAAATCACTAGTTAAAGAATAAGCGGAATAAGAGATCAATACTGTTACAAATACGTAAACCTGGGTCACTCATGCATTAATAATAGTCACAGATAGCACGATTTTTATCTGGAACAACGGCAGTATAATACCGAAGGAAAATGGACGTGGTATTTACAAAATTTGAAGTCCAAAAACACGGCCAAAACGATAAAACAGGAATAAATGACGTTAGACGGCTATAAAGCATAGAAATAAACACACACAGCATTCAAAATCAAGGCACTCACAGTGTGAACTCTCGTGAAACTGACATCAGGTACCCCAGAATGATAATATTGTACGAAAGGATATGGAGTAAATGAACATGAGACCCTAACACATATGTTAACTCAAACTTCAATAATTTAATGAGCTGTATGGCCATTTCGGAAATTAATTCCTCATCAGCAGCACTAGAATCCAAACACTGGAAATCAATAATTTCAAAAAATGTTTAAAATGCATAAAACCAAACGAAATCCCAATAGTCAGTAATATCAAGTATAGCTAAGGACAAAACTACGATGGAGGGAGTTAATCCTTAGGTTTAGAATTTACATGAATTTAGATAATAGTAATTGAACAAAGTGTACACATGAAATATAATCGCATGTACAAGTACACCATATCTAAGAAAAATAAAAGAGCATACATCTCTACCTCTAAGCATGTCTTGCTCTCTTAACAGCACCTGTCATCGTAATTAAAGAGCATCCTTATCCAAGAAAAAACGATGTATTGTTAAAAGAAAATTTCAAGTATTAAGTGTCAATACGGCATGAAATGTGAATCCTATCAACCAATTTTAAATTTCCACATCAAATACTACTGCAGATCCATAAACAAATAGTCCTATAATTTCTCTCCCAAAGAATATAAAAACACATACTATAGCAACCGTCTGTTTCGTTTGGTAAAGGGAATAATAAAACATAACATTTAACAAAGTAAGCGTGAACCGAAACGTTAGTCTAAAACGAATATTTCAAGGACAACCACAACATCGAAAAAAAAACAAAAACAAAGAAACAAAGACACTACAAGAGTACGGCACGGAGAAGAGAAATGAAGACACACACACACACACACACACACACACACATAAAAGTGAAAGCACACAGACCAAATAAAAAACCATGTGTGAGATCAGATGCACCGGTAAAGTAAGCATCGCTTCCTTCCTATAAGACACCCGTCGTACTTAAAGTGTCAGGTATCACATAGCGGTCCACAAGATCGTGATGTGGACCGTGAAATTTCAAGTTTTGAGTAATATAACATTGTTTAAGTAGCATGAATGTGAGCAATCGGGCTCTATCAAGTCAGTCACTGTATCGACCACAGGCACTTGAGTAGCGAATGAGTAAGGGGCGTAAACTCTGGTTTTATGTTGCTTCAAAGAAAAGAAATAGAAGTTTACGTTTTTAAAAGTGAAGTCATCGTGTTTGTCATAGAGCTTAGTTTGAAGTCTACCTCTGACCGAAAATAAAGGTCATTAAATAAAAAATTGGTTTTCGTAGAAAAACAAACATTTATATTTCAACCAAGGAAAATCTGTAATAAAAACGGCACAATTAACAGCCACATACAAAAATGTGAATTAAAAAGCTCAATTTTTGATATAATAAATATCAAAATGTTCTTAAATTTAGCCATGTCTTTTCTACCTTAATTTATGAACGAATGCATTTTAAAAATATGGAAAGCAAATCTTCAGCTGTCTAGAAATAGTTATTTTAATAAAATTAAAATTTAATATCTTTGAACAAATCGTGTATGTTCTGAACTTAAGGTGAAAACGAAAATAAAATGTGTCGTGCTACAAATGGCCATATATAACAAAGATTCAGGATTAAACATTATTTACAGAAAGGTAGATTAATTGTTGTGAAGTGACTATTAACATCTTTCAGTTAATTATGACGTTCAAAAATGTCTGCTACGAGCCGCAAATTAAGCGTAACCCAATTATCCGACTCTTTATTTTCCAAATGTGCAAGCGAATGCCATGTTAAAAAGTGTTATTTCCGTAATACGGCACTGCTTTACCGGCAGACTGGGCTCCTTGGGTTTGCCGGTGGTTTAGCGGCGCGCACTCCTCGATTTTTTTTTCAAAATTACGTTTTATCCCTTTTCTTTTTCAAGATTTGGGTCATTGAGTACTTTAACTGTTTTGCGTTTTTTTTGTATGTTTATTACATGATAGGGAAACGTGACAGAAAAAAGGAGAGGTTTGGGTACCGGTTTAACCTTACCGCTGGCTATTGCTATAGTATGGATACCAAATCCAGTTGTCCCGAGTTCCTATCGTTGTTTACATTTGTTTTTTGTCTTTTATTTATTGTTGTATTTTCTTGTGTAGTTTCTTTGTATATTGCGGAATGTGACTGTGTTTTTCGGTCATTCTAGGTGTTTCCTGTTATCCTTCTTTACTTTTTTAAATACCTTTCCTCTCCAGCATCGTTGATATTTATAAGATTGACCATCCACAATATCAACACACTCCCTATCAGACACGTACATTTGAGTATACAGTTGACAACGACATTCGTTATAGCATAAAGTGTCAATACTGAATTATTCGACTGGACATATACAAGGTCCTTTTCAAGTTCTGTAGAACAATTGGAATGATTTTCGATTCGTCTTTCACAGTTATAAACCTGTAAATACAATGGCCAAAATTATTTAAAAACAACAATTAGAAACATATTTATGATTTGTGGGAATCGCGATCTTAATTTTGATGTGTTATGCCGATGTACCTGTTGTAAATAACAAAATGCCACAGTCACAGAGAGACTGATTTCTGCATGTGCGCATTTCGACAATTTATGTCTCTTGAGTCCAGATGAAATTAAAACATTTTGAAACCATATACTGTAGAAGTACTTTCATTTATGGACAGCGATTTTCTTGGTTTTTATAAATACCAGTACTTCGTGGGTACTCAAGTTCGTGGTTTCAAATGCTGTGCATTAAACCCAATAGAATAACGCACTTCGTTTTGAACTTAATTTCGTGGTTATAGCCAACCACGAAATCCACGAAAATTTGAACTCTTTGAACAATAGTGATTTCAGAGTACCTGCTGTAAATGTTCATATAACAGTTATGGGGCTGCCAAAAGGATAAACAAATGAATGGTCGAAGCATTGAATGGATTTTAAAATGATATTGATTCGATAAAAGTATCTCAAAATATGTATTATATTCAGGCTAAATGTTACTAATGACAATACAGTACCACGAAGATTGATTTAGTACCCATTCCATATATTTTTAATTTTTTTTTATTAAATTTAGTGACCATATATTGTGACTCCTATTATTTACTCTGTTACTTTTAAAGTTTTGTTTAATTTATGGTCATTAAGATTTAACATATTTATTTTGTGAAATAGAAAAAAAACAAAAGATACTGGACCCAATTTTAACTTATTACATATTATATGCATATAAACATGCGTACATAAAATCAAATTCAACCTATTACAAGAGTATATTAAACATTCATATCAATGTATTGATGGAATGTCTGAGTGTTGTTCACTAAAGGTTGCGATTAAAAATGAGGACTCGATTGGACTCATTAATATATCTAGACACGTGTTTAACATATTATTCACAAGAAATAGAAAATATGCTCACTTTTTAACACATGGTGTTAATTTCTCAATCCAATTTAAGAATGTTCAAAAAAGTTTGTCAATAAGGAAATGATAATATATACAACATGCACTGAATAAAAATTCAACCCTTCAGCTTTTCGTCAAGTAAAAAACATTTTTCTATCAAACCACTCTGGCACAGCAATGAATTTTCACAAGAAAAAATGTCGTCGGCATTGTGGTTGAAGGTTCTACAGTTATGGTGTTGTACGTTGTTCTCATTTTAATGCTTATATGCCCGGATGCTGCAGTACCATAAAAAATACCGATATTGAAAAAAGTTTCTGAAAATGGCCATTTCGAAAGCACATGTTTCTTCAGTGAAGATAAAATCAAAGTCTATGATAACAAACAACTGTAACAAAATTTATAATGATTAAGCAACAAATGTTAATTTCCTAGAATTTCTATTAATATTGACCATACTTTTTCAGCACATTTAACTAAATATCAAAGTTATACGCATATTTTTTTCCTTTACTACTCACCATTGTAAACGTCTGGTACAGAAGTAATAAACTTATCGACAGAACTGGATAAAGAAGATGCCAAATTATGTTATTCGACATTGGATGTTGCAAAACGTTGAAGATTACAAGTTTTGTCTGAAAAAAATCATGATATGGTATTCATCAAAAATTTAGAAAAATGATAAATTGTGCAAAACTGAAAATGAGTCACAGTAGAAAAAAACGTGTAAACTCATTAGTGAAATATATTTGGTGGAAATAATTATCGCAAAGAGGACAGTCTTTCACTTTATATTTACATTGAAAATTAAATCTTCAGATCGATTGCGTATTTATGCAAAGCATCCTTTACTTTTATATGGAGTATATATTTCTCATTTAATCCGTTACGCTAGAACATGTAGTCACTATCAGGATTTTTTTAAACGACATAGATGTTTAATTCGTAAACTTTTAAATCAGGGCTTCGAGAAATGCAGATTGAGGTTTCTCTTTTTGCTACTTTAATGTGATTTGTGCACCGAGCGACAAAAACATTTTACCTGTATGAGACAAGGCTTGTTTATCGAACGAAAAAACATTTTAACTGTTTGGGAAAAAAATTCTAGGTTTTGACAATATTATGGCCTTGACGTTTAACACAATTTGGGCACACAGAGGCTATAGTTAGTCGTCATATAAGCGGGAGGTTGATGCATCATTAAACCTGGTTTAACCCACCATTTTATTTATAAAATGCCCGTTCCAAGTCGGAAATATGACGGATTACCAAAAATGTTCTGTATTGGATTGTGTTTCCCTGAGTCAGTCGAATGTTATACGGATTTTCCTTACTGGTCTCTCCCTTAAATCGATTCGGACTTTTGTTGTCACTTTTATTTAAAATTTAAACCTAATTGAAATATTGCGATATATTTGAGTTCTATCTGAACTATCAAACGTTTTGTTTTTGTTTTTGTTTTCTGTAACAAAATAATCTTGTTGTACTAAGGGCATTCTCAATCCTAATTTTTACGGAAATGTAAAAAAAAATGTCAGAAACAGTTTAAAATCCAGAAAAACTGGTACGCTACTTAGATTCTTTATGTAAAAAGGGAATATCGACAAGATATTGTGTTTGCATCCATAATTACCTTTGAGATCTAGTGAAGTGATAATTTTACACACTTGTTGGCCTCTCACTGGTACCAACGATGTCAACGGGTACATATTATTATTCTTGACCAAAATCTTCGGAAAGTTTTGAGTTTGATTTTTCTTACGCAGTGCGACAGCGTTTTAGCAGCAGACTAGGATCCTTGAGATAGCAAGAAGAGTGGTTATGATCACCCCAAAACCCATCTATTAAATAACAAAATAGCGAAGTTACTGTTAATTTATCTTCTGCAGATGCGCATTTCAACAACTTATGTCTCATCAGTGCAAATCAAATTTGGAAGCCCATTAACCCAAAAACATCTAAAACCTGATAGACAACAAAAATATTCAAGAGGATCTAAATAGAAAGCCAAATTTCAGCTAAGGACAGAGGTATGCATGAGGGAGATACTCCTCAGTTTTAAGCAAAATTTGTGAAATTTAGATATTGCAAGTTTGAAGTTACGTAGTGTCATTTTCTCTCCTTTAAGTAATGGACTAATTCGTTTGTTTATTATACTATAGGAAAACTGGAAAGAGAAAGGGGGGCTTTGGTGCTCACAAACCGATTTAACTATACCTATGGTTTTCGCTAGTGCCGGCACCAAGTCCTACTATTTGAAGTTCCTATCGTTGTTTACATTTGTCTTTTGTGTTAATTGAGTTTTCTCTCTGTCATTCCCTTGCAGATCGAAGCATTTCATTGTAATTGTCGGCCATTGTAGAGTAAAGTAAGTGAGAACCGAATTGTCAGTCTAAAAAGAACAAGCCAAGGACAATGGCAACGTCGGAAAAACAAAGAAACAAAGACATAACATGAGAACGGCACAGAAAAGAAAATGAAGACACGCACATATACAAAAATGAACAACACAGACCCAATAAAAAACCATGGATGAGATCAGGTGCACCGGTAGAGTAAGCATCTCTTGCCTCTTATAAGACACTTCCGTGTTCAACATGTCATTAACTCCGGTAGTGAAGTCAAAGCCGGTAGAGGAAAACAAACTTTAATGGCAAAGAGAAAGATCTGTTGTCATCTGGAAAACAGATATCCCAGAGCGGTCCACAAGATCATGATGTCGACCGTAAAACTCTTGTAGTGATGATCTAAAGTTATGAGCAACATATACTTGCTTAAGTAGCCTATTTGTAAGCAACTGAGTTCTATCAACGTAGTCAAAGTATCGACCACAGGCCCGTATACCGGTGCTTTTGGAATGTTGCTACAAAGAAAAGTGAAGTTTCCTATTGGAAAGTGATCGTGTTTGTCATATAGCCTAGTTTGTAGTGTACCTCTGTTGTCAATTTGAAGATGAAGGTCAAGGAACGAGGCTGATGTGGACGTATCTGTAGTATCCTTGATTTCGAGCTCTTTTGGATAGAAAAGATGAAGAAAATCACCAAAGCGAGGATTGATAAGTGATCAAATATCATCTATATAACGGCAGCTGAAATTAAAGGACTGGGCCTGATTTTTATCTTTATTTTGAAGAAGCCCTTCGATGAATTGTGCTTCATATGAATGGAGAAAAAGATCGGCTAAAAGAGGTACATAATTTGTGCACACTGGAATTCCGATAGTCTGTTGAAAAACAAGTGCTCCAAACTGGACAAATATATTGTCGATCAGAAAATCACTTCTTCTTCTGTATATTTTTTTTATTGATTCTGAGTCGTATTTCACAAAGTATGCTTGTTCGCTGTCTATAACAATGTACTTATATCTTCGTTCGCCGTTGTTGTGGGAGAAACGTCTATGAATTCAATCTTTCAGCCGTGATTTCAGTTGTTCATGAGGATTTGTAGTATAAAGCATGGCAATGTCAAATGTATCAATGCTGTTACAGTGTGATAATGATCCCGATTTTAAGATGTCAAGCAGATCCTTAGAGTTTTTTAATATCCACATTTTATTTACACCACTTCTTGAAAAGCTAGTATCGCAATATTTTGAAGACCCTCTTTTATGGCTGTCAAGCTGGATGTGAATAGATCAGAAATAGGTTTACACCTTGTTCAATTACTATTATCTAAATTTATGTAAATTCTAAAACCGAAGGATTAACTCCCTCCATCGTAGTTTTGTCCTTAGCTATATTTGATGTAAGTGATTATTCGGATTTCGATTGGTTTTATGCATTTTATATATTTTTGAATTTATGGATTTCCTTTGTTTGGGTTCTAGTGCTGCTGATGAGGAATAAATTTCCGAAATGGCCAAACAGCTCATAAAAATTAATGCAGTTGGAGTTCACATATGTGTTATGGTCTCATGTTCATTTACTCCATATCCTTTTATAAAATATTTAATACAGGAGTTTGTCTTTTATTGCAGTGTGGAGTTGGTAAAACAATTCCCCGTGGTAGAGATGTATGCTCTTTACTTTTCTTAGATATGGTGTACTTGTAGATGAGATAATATCTCATGTGTACACCTTGTTCAATTACTATTATCTAAATTTATGAAAATTCTAAAACCGAAGGATTAACTCCCTCCATTGTAGTTTTGTCCTTAGCTATATTTGATATAAGTGATTATTCGGATTTCGTTTGGTTTTATGCATTTTATATATTTTTGAAATTATGGATTTCCTTTGTTTGCGTTCTAGTGCTGCTGATGAGGAATAAATTTCCGAAATGGCCATACAGCTCATTAAAATTAATGCAGTTGGAGTTCACATATGTGTTATGGTCTCATGTTCATTTACTCCATATCCTTTCATAAAATATTTAGTAGAACATTTAGCAGATCCAGCGATGTACCGTTGTTTGTATGGGCATTTGTGTAATGTTGGTACCAAGTACAAGGAGGGGAGATCAGTGTCTTCATCTTTGGTTGAAATCCCAAAGGAAAGCAAAACAGATCTATGGTTCCACAATATCTCCTCCTTAGACAGAGTAGTAGCTGTGTATGTTGGATTGTATGTCATGAATAGAGGACAAGTATCTGGCAACATCGGCATTTTTGAAAATGGATGATGCTTTAGTTCTCATTGACCCTCGTAGCTGACTGATTCCTTTAAGAATCATGGACCTCACACCGAAAGAGAATCCAGGTCTTCATCTTGTTCACATTAATCCATTTTCTGGCATAGTTCTCTACAGCATCCATAAGGAGTTTAAAATTTTGATCCCAGTTGATGGATCGTGGTTCACGAAATTTTGGTTCCTTTGCGAGAACTTCACGGAGAGACGGATTTTCGATGATATTCAAGTCTCCCGTTTTGACTTGATCACAGGACCTATATCTGTAAGGAGAATTTGAACATGAACAATCGGGTGGTTTAGACTTGAGATCGTCGGTGGTAAGGTTTTGCAATACACGTTTATGGTTTTTGAAAGTCTTGGATGCTATCGGTGAAGTAAGTGAGAACCGAACCGTCAATCAAAAGAACGAACAATCCATGGACAATGGCAACACGTAGGTATATGAAATGATTGAAACTGATGTGTCCTTAAAAAATGGAAGTATTTTGTTTTTTTACATTTTTGTGGTGTAATATATTGGCAAGGCTGATGGCATCTTAACCCTTATTAGCAAACTTAATTGGCAGATGTGTCATGTTATCTTTTTTAATCCCCATATGGTGGCGGTAAGTTTTAGTGGTGGAGGAAACCGGGACCCTAACGATTTTTTTTTATAATTTTTCATTATTACTGTTCTGAGTGCAAGTGTACTTACTTGTTGTCTAGATCTGTATATTGCACAACACGGGATGATTATCAAAATCAACAGTGATATGGAATACAATACTGCCTCATTAATTAACCTGTTAACATGAATATATTGTCTTGTTGGTAATTAATAGATTGAGTTATCAAAACACTTTAGTTCAAACAAAATCTAAATAATAAAATAAAGACTTATATGCCCTCTGTCCTTAGATTATTTTTGCTTTCCTTTTTACATCCTTTTGGTAATTTGTTCTCCATTAGCTTTTCCATTCATTTCGGTTTGTTTTGATTCGATCTGCACTGAAGAGACACAGGTTGACGAAATGAGCATATGCAGGAACAAAATTCACAGTATTTGTTGGTGTTTTGTTATTTATATGTTTGACACTGTTATATTAATTCTGTTGTTGTGTTTCTAAAAAATTTAAATCATGACAGTATATCGGATATGTGAAAGTGTATGTATATATTTGTAATGTCAACATTCTGAATGAATATTTGTAACCTACTTATACTTTTACCTTGCATATTCTACTGCTGTTGTTTCTCTCTTAAAAGTTTTGTACTGACTTTAAAAAAGTTTGAACTACATTTTCTGATGCCTAACCTGTTATCAGCAATTAATGCTAACATAAATTTCAGTGATTATTTACTTACCATGGCTGTTGTATGATACATATAATCAGCTGACTAAGAAGAACTACTGGTGCAGATAAAAGTGACACTGTTCTACATCTGATATTTCTGCAACATTTAATGCTGCGATTTGCTGTCGTATTTGTCATCGTATTTTCATTTCTTCTCCTACTTAAATACAAATAACGGATATTGAGTATAAGAATGGAAGACGAAGCATTTCAAAATGAAGGTGCATAAGGTTTATATAATAAATCGAAAGTGTAAAAGCAAAGCTCTTACATATTGACAATAAAGCTGTGATTTCTTTATTCTGTATTTAAACAAAGCGTTTCGGTTATCTTATGATTGTGTACATATTGTATAATTCAGTAATCATTGAAAACTGCATTTCTAATTCAGTCTTTTTAATTCCGCTTAAACCGGTGCTAGGGGCCGTCTAGAACTTACTATGAGGTATGAGCAAAGCTCATTGTTGAAGGCCTCATGGTGATTTCAAGATGAAGAACAACAATAAAAGCGTTGTTCCTTTGCTTGTTTTTTACCATGTATTTGTAGAGACCCTGTCTCATGTGCATTTACTCCATATCCTTTTATTCACCATTTTCTTATAGTCTGATTAGGTACTCGTTATATACTCATTGGCTGGTTATGACAAAATAGCAAGTTTGTTATCCCTTTGACCCTGATTCTTGACCGAGAGGATAATAAAATTGCTATTAACGAATACTCAGCTTATAAGTACTCCATATCCCTTTATTTGTTCATTTATTATGCAGAATGCTCAAGATTTACAATTTTGAATCATCAAATAATAATATTTCCTGAATTCTTCTTGAAACATAATAATTCGATCTATTCCCATCAAACTACAAATTGGATGTTTTTCACTGTGATTTGCATAGCTAGTTTAGAGTTATCAATTGGAAACAATGATGTCAGAGCAATCTGATTAATAAATAAAACTTGTATACAAAATTGGAACGCAAGAAAAATGTCTTGGACATATATTCACACTGCTGTCAATAGTCTGAGAAAGTATTAGCCGGCAAATAGCTACAAATGCAGAAAAAAAATGTCTTTCCTAATTTTAATCGATAATTCTACTATAACTGTATATTTTCAATTTAATGACCACCACTTAAGTGACTTGGCAAATTGTTATAATAATTATCATTACCAATTAGACTTAACACACAAATGCAATGCCTTGCGATATGCGATGATCAACAGTTTATTGATTCCTTGGTTAACGTCGTTTTCAGTTTAGGTTCCTTTGGTTTTGAATAGGGTTGTTGTATCATAAAATTATGTAATATTTAGGTCTTGATATATGATCGTTGTTTGTTATGACTTTCTACAAATTGAACAATAACACGAAATCAACCAATTCCTAAACTTAAGAAAGTGTGACCTTAAACTAGACATAATTCCTTCATGTAAAGCCATGATTTAAGCTAATTTTCGTTTTTAATTTCAATGGATCCATTTGTGGGGGTTTGGTTCTGTATGATGTTTCTATTTGTTCTGCATCTGCTGAAACCATATTTGAAGTAACTTAGGTACGTAGTTATTTACTTAGTAATTAATTCTGTCTGCAATTAATATAATATTGTCTTACTATCATGATTTTTACACTATATTTGACACTGTTCAATGGATGTGTATTTTCATACCCAGATTTGTTTTTTTTCGTAGTTTACTAACCTTATGATAACAGAGAGGGCACTAATTTGTCTATTTTGAGCTTTTGGAACAAGTGGGCATCTCGTCTACAATAAACAATCATATTTACAAAACGATTCTGATACCAAGTGATGCAAGCACACAAATTTACACAATGCATTCAAGCATTATTAGAGGTTGTCAATATATACATGTCAAAGAGACAGTGACGAAAATGTAAATTATTAAAATCTTCGACATGAAATACCA
>MJUU01035449.1:0-12028 GCA_002080025.1 Modiolus philippinarum | reverse complement strand
ATTATCCGTGGGCTTGCGATACAATTTCATGTCTAATATCTTGTCTGTCATAAATCTGTTTCCTTTAAATAATGTTATGTCCAGAAACTGTATATTTTGTCTGGAGTATTCATATGTAAATCCCAATAAAGGGTGAATGCTATTTGCAATTTGGAAAATTCTATAAGATTTTTCTTCTCTGTTAAATATGATAAATCCATCATCTCTATATAATGACAAATGAATTAGATTGTTGGTATATGGAAATATTAGCAGTATGTTTGAAATTATTTCAAACGTTCTAAGGTCCGTTAAACTAGGAGACATTGGGGATTCCATGGGTACATCAATAGTTTGTCGATTAATGCGGCCATAAAATTCGAATTCGTAATTTTCTAGTACAAGTGTAAGAATATTTAAAAAGTCATCTTTAAGTGGTAGTGGTATATCATAGATAGTTGAGCTTATTTTAGGCCAAGCTCGCTCTACGGCTTCAATAATTTCACTGTGTTCAAGATTAGTGTACGTGCTGCTAATGTCGAATGTTGCCAAAAATGCTGTCCGCAGGTACTTTAATTTCTTTTATTTTATTAGCGAAATCTGTTTAGTCCTGAGTGTAGGTCCACAGATTATCAATAACTGGTCTAAGAAAGTAATCTATATATTGACCGATTCTTCCTAATGGACTGTTACAGAGAGATACGATTGGTCTTCCAGGAATTTGTATTTTCTGTAGGTCTTTATTATCTTTTATTTTCTCCCTGTCTTTTATGCTTAGCTTATGTATTTTGGGAAGAATATATAATTTTCAAAGTCTTTTCTTTTCTTCGTTCCCAATATATTTAAGTGTGATATCGTCAACAAGATGTGATTTATGTAGTTTTTTCTACAATTTTGTCAATGTGATTTCGATAGTATGTGGTTTCGATAGTCTTACGTAATGTATATTGTCATTAAGTTGACTCAATGCTATATCAATGTATCTATTTTTATCCAGTACAACTGTGGATGAATTCTTGTCTGCCTTTTTATAATTATGTCAGTTTATTTTTAAAGATTGCAATGATATTCTTTTTGTTTAGATAGGTTATCTTTGAATTTTCTAACGCTAAGGTTTTGAAGTTCCAGTTTTGTAGCAAATAAGTAATTTCGACGGCATTGTTCGGTTAGTGCGGTACAAATCCTGAGTTTGTTCTGAATGGATGATAATTAACAGCGTTTGTACCGTCATGAAAGTGGTATCTACACCTCATTTTACGAGCTAGTTCATTAAAATCTTGTATTAGACTTTGTTTTCAATTCTTTGTTGTGGGACTTGATATAAATTTCAATCCTTTGCCTAAAAGTTATATTTCGGCATTACTGAGTTCTGTGTTTGTAAATAATTCAACATATTTTAGAGCATTTTGAACCTTGTTCATGTGTTTTCTTCTTCTGATTTTTCTGTTGACACAACACAGGGGTTAACACAGTGAAAGTATGGACACAATGACATAGACAAATGTACCTCCCTATTTCGAAAATATATAAAAAGGAATTTCTTAGCCCGAAAATCAATTATATAGGTGCCATCCAATCTTCCTGTCAAGGTTCATCCTTTTTAAGGCACTCTGAATGTCCCGTCTTTTTCCAGTTTCCATAGCAACAGCAGCTATTTTGAAGATTTTATGACCGAAAAATCAATAATATGAGTGCTAGACATACTTTGAAGATCTTATGGTGGCTTTGAGTTGTTATTGCTCCCATTAGGGTCGTTGTCTCTTTGACACATTCCCCGTTTCCCTTCTTTTTCTAATACTGCTGGTGAAGTTTCATCAAATTTGAGGCCTTTAAATTTTGTAGCCTTTTTTTTTTAGTTTCGGTGGCAAGAGCTGCAATTTTACAGTGGTTGCACAACTACTTATTGTAAGTTAAATTCCTTGAAGTTATTTAATTTTCCGGAAACTTTCTAAAAAACACAAAAAGTTGTGTTTTTCATTCGTACTAACGGACGGATGAGCGAATGAACAGACGGACGGATAGACAAGCGTAAAACAATATAATGCCCTCCCCGACTTTCCGTAATAGGCCATAAAAATGACGAATTTTCGTTCTATTTCTAGAATGTGTGACCTTGACCTTTGTCCAATAAAGATCAAAATCGATGAGATTCCTTCCTTCATCATATGTCATGTCTTCTTTTCGTTTCTTTTCGACGTGACATGTGATTCTAGAAATATTGTGCGGTAAGAAATAAAGATCATGTTTTTGTTCTATTTTTAGAAGTTGTTACCCTAACCTTTGTCCCAGAGAACTCAAAATCAATATTTTTCCACATCTGGTCATTAGTGATTTCTGTACCAAGTTTCATTTAGATGTGGCATTTGGTTCTGGAAATATTTTGCGGAAATGGATAAAATGTCAATTATTTGTTCTATTTTTAGAAGTTGTGACCTTGACATCTGTTGCACAAACCTCAAAATCGATTGGTTCCTCGTCTCCATGTTCGTTCAAAATTTTATTTAGATATGCAAGTGGTTCTTAAAATAGGTGAAAAAAAGTTAATGCCCAGATGCACAGACACCATTCATCAAATTATAAATTGAGTTCGCCTTTGTCTCAACTCAGCCAAAAATTTGGTCAGCGGTTCTCCTTACAAATCACACATATTGCTGATAGCTGAAATGAAACAAAGTCCACTTTCAAAAATACCGTTGGCAGGGGGTCCAAATTAAAGATTATAACAAATTTTCCACAATATTTCTTTCTTTAAATGTGAAAAGGGGCATACATCTATACACCCGTAAGATCCGCCCCTAATTCTTCCATGGTTTCAGCATTCTTAAAGTTTTAAAATAGGGAAACTTACCTTGGACATCAAGGGATGGAATATGCTGAATTAAAATTTCTATTCTATAGCAGGATCAGCTCACAAGATTATTGAAAAAGTATTATGCACTTACTGTACCAAGAAAAAGACTCGATCTGACATGTTGTCTTCTTTCGACAAAATTTACATAAAGCTAAAATTAAGAAATAAAATAGTACAAAATCAATGGAAATAAGCAACTTTTTTCTATCAATCTTCAAATTTCCAATATGAATTATTGACATGTTTTTTCTGCCCTTGACACCTGCCACTTCTTCTGATTAGTTTTTCTATTAGAATACACATCTCAGATTAAACTGCATGTAAATACATCGCAAATCTACTTTTACATATATCATGGTATATAGTGAAGTTTTACACACATATTACTGCGCATAACCTCTGACTTTACCCCAAGATCAATTGGGGTAGCCCAAGTTAATTATCTATGTTTCCAGGTAAACTGTCTTGTTTATAGGTCATTAGTGAGTAGAATTTGTCTTCACACTTTCGGAGTTTCATTTGATACAAGAAATCCATCAAACTGATTAAACTACTTCAAAGGGAATAAAATGAAGAGAAAAGTTGGGTACAGTATCAGAGTTTTTTCTATCGGTTATAAATCATTTGCAAGAAATAGATTTTACTGGTCTTAATTTTATAGAACCTGACTGTATACCTTTTATACCTTGCAAAATTAGAAAAAAAAAACGTAGTGCCATCCTGAAAATATGAAGATTTAAGGAGCAATTTTTGGGAAGACTTATTTACAGTAAATTAATACCCAACCAGGCAATTTGCAGTCTAATGTTAAACAGATTTCCCTCTTTTTTTTAGATAAAACCATAATGACATTACACTTTTTTACCGTAAATAGCTATTTTTGTATAAACATGTACATTTGTAATTAGAATATAATATCTATTCAGAATAAGAAAAAAGGAAAAAAGTTTGATACCAGGTATCAATCATTTGTATTGTCAAGTTTTCTTTCTGTATCAATTAACAAATCACTTTGAAGTTAATTAATCAGTTTGATAGAATTTTTGTAGGTAATGAAACTGGTCAGATTAGATGGTGAGCTGTTTTAAGATGTGTTCAGTATGAATCAGTTTACCTTCAGGGTTTGGAAACTAGTTTGTAGAGTTGCAATTCAATTATGGGTAAAGCTAGAGGTTATTCGCAGTAATTTACATTCTGGTGTTAAATCTTTTGCATGTAAATGGAGTTTTATTCTAGTTATATATGCATTTCTGTTAATTGGAAGTAACACCTCTGTCATATTATATATAACTAAATACCGAAGTTACTGTGAATTTATTTTCTGCATATGCGCATTTCGACAACTTATGTCTCTTCAGTGCAGGTAAAATCTAAACGTTTGGAAGACCACAAAATCAAATATGTTGAAAACTGATAGAGAAGAAGTACCCAATATGATGTAAATGTAAAGCCAAAATCAGGTAAGGACAGAGCTTTGCGTTAGGGAGATACTCCTTAGTTTTCAAAGAAATTCACAAACATTTAGATATTGCAAGGTTCAAAATAAAATCGGCTTTCGGGTCAGCACCGAAGTACTGACTACTGGACTGGTGAATGCCCTCGGGGACTAACAGTCCACCAGCAGTGGCATCGACCCAGTGGTAACAAATAACTAAATATATGTGTGCAAGCCTCCGGGAAAGCAAGGGAAGGGAGGCTAAATATATATTCAGTAGATCAGTATGAATAAATAGCTACAATTATGAAAATGATTTATTTTGAACTTCATATAATCTTAATACCCCTTTGCGTAAGCACGTGCCTAAAATTCAAGATGTCTGCCAATACTTCCAATTGACATGAGATTTATACAGTATGATTTATTGTCTGATTTAATATTCTTACTGAAGAATAAATATGTACCTTTCAACCAATAATTTATCATGAACAGCAAGTTATGTGAGTTACATTGAAACAGGGCTTTTAAATTGTGCATCAAAGAAATTTCTAAAAATGAGGTTTCTATCCAGCTTCAGTACAAGTAAACCAATTGTGACATCATCTTTTTGGAAACGTTGTTGATATTTCTTTGTGAAAGTCAACGCTTATCCTGGTTTTGCAATTAATTTAAGAGCATTAATACAACAAAAGTATCAACCCCTGTTGAAAGATGATATAGAATGATCTCAAACTCTCAGGCTAAGACATCTTTTAACATCCCTCCGCAAGCCTCGGGACGGACATGATATCTTAGCCTTCATTTATGAGATGCAGCCTATCTCCCCTTTTCTCTTGGGATGCATACTATATATACCAGTGATATAAAATTGATTATTAACTGTGAAATTATTTTCCATAATTTCACACCAGGAAGTGACATCACAATAGAAGTTGTCAATGCTGTTCTCAAGTAAAGTGTAACAGATTAACGTCGAAAAAGTAATTAATAAGTTTAAAATATTCTTTAATTGAACCAATAAATATATAAGAAGATCTATTTAATAAAAACAATAACTAAATTTAGATTATATCTATTTAAAATATTCAACTCATGATAAAAAATGCTTTGTTTCACGTATGCGCAGCGCATATTCGTAAATTACTGCGCTGTTCGATCATTCGTTTAATACTTTGCTATAATCAGATTCTTGAATTGTAGTATAATTAAATTTTACTGCTATTATAAAAAAAAATGTAATTTTAACCACATTCCAGAATTTAAACATTTTGTTAGTTTTTTACATGTGATAAAATAGAGTAAAGTGATACTAAATTACAAAAATGCCTAAATTGCATATTAAGCAGTAATTTCAATATGATGTTTATGTGTTTCGAGGATAAACCTCTCATCAGCAGCATTAGAACCAAGTAATAATTTGGAATCCACAATCCAAAAGAGGTCAAAAATATTCATTTCTTATAAGAAACTGTGGACACAGAATATTTCTAGCATTCCACTTGCATTGCTTACTGTTTGAAAAACCTTAGGTGTTGTTCATGCATGACTAAGAAGCCAGGTCTCTGTCTGGGCGTGAAATATGTATGTTTTATAGGACTACTAGTACAGGCCGTACAAACTGCAAGCTAAAAAATCTTAAAAATGATCATTCATACTTAACTTAGGGGCCAGGGCCACCTTTTGGGTTTCGAATCCGTATGTACTCCTTAACAAGCAAATCCGTGGAATCCGTATGTATTCCTTAACAAGCAAATGCATGTCAAATATCAAGTGGATAGGAATATACAGTTTGTACAAACTGGCTACTGTATTTTAACTTTAAGTGTGTGTTCATACTAAACTGAGAGGCCATGGCCACCATCTGGGTGTAATATGGTAATATACATACTCCTCAAGCCGCAACATCATGTCAGATACTACTGGTACAGGCTTTATAAACTGCCTGCTAAAAACTTTTAGTGATCGTTCATGTTTGACTAAGGGACCATGGCCATAAACTAGATAAAGATTTGACTTGTAGCTATAACAATGCAACTGCACATGAAATATTAAGGACCTACCACATAGATAAACTTGTTACATATTTTAATTCTCAAAAGTTTCCAATTGTATCCCTAAGTCTGCATACTTAGGGATACAATTGGAAACCAAAAGCTACTGATCCAGAGATTTGTTTACGCATTGGATGACTTAAATTATATTTGTTTTTCTTCGTCAGTTACTTTGTCTGTTTGTGCTCCTTATATTTCCATGTATTCCACATTATCATTTCAGCGGTTTATTTGTTATTCATTTGAACATTCATAATCATATAAGAATTTGATTACTTATCTAATGTAAGACAATGTGAAACTTTTCTCGTTTTTAAACTATCAAGTTCAGACTTCAATCAGCAAATATCCAGTATACAATTTTCATTTCTCATTTCTGTTTTATGAATGTGGCATTTTGTGTAAGCTTTAAATCTGAATTATGTAAAGTTTAATTATTTTGATAGGAACGTAAATTATTCACTTTTATCCCTGCATGTCATAGTTTTTCAATACTTGAAATTAAACATGCAAACAGGTTATTCAAATTAT
Organism: Modiolus philippinarum; assembly: GCA_002080025.1. Taxonomy (NCBI): domain Eukaryota; kingdom Metazoa; phylum Mollusca; class Bivalvia; order Mytilida; family Modiolidae; genus Modiolus; species Modiolus philippinarum. The sequence continues at coordinate 5,178 of MJUU01035449.1, read as the reverse complement.
TTAATTTGGCTAATGAACACATCCATCTTAATATAATTATCATAAATATTGTTTTCATCACTTTTGGAATCAAATATCACAACTATGAGGCACTGTACTAAGGTTTGAAAACAGTTATTTAAGCAACACAACGTATACAATATAATCATGTATTAGACATGCTTATAAAAATATATCAAATTAAATCCTGGTACTTGTATAAATAATATTTTCTGTTATTGTGATATATGCAAGACTGGAGTATTAAAGGATAATTTTTATACCCATAACAGTGTAACGATACACTGAATTGACCGGTGGATATACGCGTGTTCTAAATTCATCCATACAAGTAAACAAATATTGTTTACTTTTGGTATGAAAATGCTTCCATACTGAAAGGACAATTTCGTCATTCCTAGCAGAGAAAACAGGCGAAATCAACTGATGGCAAATATGCTTTACAAAGATTTCAGAATTTGGCAATCAAATTCGAAACTAGGGACATTTTATTACAAAAAACAGACTGATGTTTGGGTTGATACACTGAGAAGTTGTTTATACAACAATGCATGTTTACAATTGCAAGAAACCAATAATAACTATAGATGCTATTACTTACATATTTATAAATAAGCATAAGCTATAATGAGTACTTCTTTTATTATAAGTTATGGATTATGGCTTTCCCCATCATTTGATTTTAATGCTGCTGATGAGAGGTTACTCCTTGAAACACGTGTACAGCATAACGAAATTTACTGTTTTTTATGCAACTTCGGTATATTTTGTATTTTAAACCATTGGGCCGATGCCACTGCTGGTGAACCAGAGGTCCCCGGGGGTATTCACCAGCCCGATAGTCAGACTTGTCTGACATGAAAATTTCAACTTGCGTGTTACAGAAATTTACTGCTTTTATCTAAATTCTAACCCCTTAAAAATACCGAGGCTTCATTCTGTGTATGGCACTCGGTAGATGCCCTTGGTACTAGATTTGGCTTTCTATTTCGATTTATTTGGTAATGAGTACTTCTTTTATTACAAGTTTTGGATTATTGCTTTCCCATCATTTGATTTGAATGCTGCTGATGAGAGGTTACTCCTTGAAACACGTGTACAGCATAACGAAATTTACTGTTTTTTATGCAACTTCGGTATATTTTGTATCTATCTATACAATGATCAATCACAATTTGCTTCAATATCTTTTTATGAATATGTTTTTATAAATGTCGTTTGATTATAACAGCAAATGGTTATGTATAAGTAGGTCACATACTCAAACAATTTCCACATCGATGATTTTAGGTATATAATATATCATATATTGTAAATAAATAATTTAATTTGAACTTAATGTTGATTTTCTACTTACTTTACTGTTTTCTCACGAAATACCTCTAAATATCGGAGCAGACAAATTCTGCTACACATTTTGTGTCATCAAATAATAGTTCAGATTATATTCCTACGTTAAATATGAAATTAATGATTAATTAAAGTAAGAAAAAATACCCTTCTCATTTCCATACCAAAAAACAATGAATTAACTCAAATATTTTCGGTTGAAAGTTCTACAAAAATATTATCTTGTAAAATTTTCAATCTCTTGAGACAAAAATCTGGGATTTTTAAGAGAAATTTAGTGTCAGTGTGTCAGTGTGTACTACTAAATTGTCCATCCATTTAACCAGTGCACTTTCTTGTATAATGACTTAATTTTAAAATATTGTGAAAAAACTTATCAAAACTCTGGTGTCAATTACTTTTGGAGTGTAAAAAACTCTATTGAAGTTTTAGATAAATTGCAATCAATACAAAAACCAGTTTCATCTATCGACAGTTATGATTTTTCTACTCTTTACACAACACTTCCGCATAATCTGATAAAATCTAAATTGGGACAATTGATTAAATGGTCTTTTAAATTTTCTGGACTGCAGTTCATTTGTTGTAACAAAACGCAAGGATTCTTTTCTAATATCATTTACAACAATCATTCCTCCTGGACGTGAGTAATATGTTATATTACCCCTCTCCCCCACCGAATATTTTTTTCGTTCCTCAAAAAATATTCGGTAGTGGAGGGGGGTAATATAACATATTACTATTGTGTTTAAAAAATCCTGAAGGAGAAAATAGTTACACAGAAAAAGTGATAAAAAAATTTTTGACCCCCCTATCCCAAAAAAAAAAATAGCCGGCAGTACACCGAAGTAACAAAAAAAATATCCGCAATTTCATCACATTAATTTTGTTCCTGGCGTGTGTATTGATTACAATATGCTAATGAGTTTTAAATAAACTAAATCGATCATTGGAAATATTTACCTGGTTGTCAAGAGAATGTTTGCACATTATAGATGTTGTCGCGTCATAAGCTTGAAAAAGAAATAGAAAATTCATCTAAATTGTTGGATTATTTAAGAAATGCAGAATTATTGTATTTCAGGGTTGTGGTCAACGAAACAGTCTGTTATTATTACTGAATATTATAAAGAAGAAATGCCTCAATTAATTGGAATATATCTATTGCATATCGACTATATACAAACATTATGTATCTAACGCGAAAGATCAATAGTCAATTAACAGACATGTTTTACTTGAATCCAGAACGCGAAAGATCAATAATCAAAAACGTCAACAGTGATATAATTGGCATTCTTCCAATCTCGCGTTCTAGCTTAGAGCGCGGGATTGGAATTCTGCCAATCTCGCGTTCTAGCCTAGAGCGCGAAAAATCAATGGCTGGGATAACTTTCTATATATATTCCGTATAATGAGTGACTTTTTCTCAATGCTATATTTAGAAACGGTTATGCATAACCGGGGTATTTTCCTAACAATATCGGTGTTTGATTATTAATTTTGGAGAGTATTATGTCTTGTCTATTTGTAATAAAGCATTTTTAATGTCAAACGAAAATTTTGTTTAAACTGTAATTAACAAAAAAAAATACCCTTAAAAATGAAGCAACCAACGGCCCCAGATTTATATCCAGAATTACCTATAGAAGATGGACAAAATTATAGACTACAAAAAATAACAGAAATAAAAAAAAACGTTGATTAATGAAAGAGATAAACGTAAATAACTATACAAGAAATATAAACGAGGAGTTAACGTAACGGATGGCGTAGACACAAGTCTTATTTCAGCCTCTGTTATTTTAGCAGGTGTAGGAATTGCAGTGCCCCCCTTACTTCCAATACAAATTGCAGCTGTTGCGTGTGGAGGTTTAGGTGCTTGTGTTAAACTTGTTAGACGTAAACTTACAATAAAATCAAAGAAACATTACGAAATTAAAACACTGGCAGAATGTAAACTATACAGTATAAAAAAATTTAATTTCAAAATCTTTAACTGATGGACAGATAAATGAAAATGAATTTAAATTAGTTTTAGATGAGTTAGAAAAATATAATGAAATGAAAGAAAATATACGGACAAAACAAACACACACAGTATTAAATGACAGTGAAAGAAAGAAATTGATTGAAGAAACAGAAGCAAGAGTAAGAAATGAATTAAAAAAAAATGGAAAATTTCTAATTTTCTTTAACAAAATTACTATAGTAAATGACCCTCCACCAAAATATGAATAAAATTTTTAATTAAAAAATGGATGAAGGAGATTTTGAGTTTGATAATCCTGTATTTGAAGATGATTATAATGATAATGAAGAAGAAGAAAAAGAAATCATTTTACAACAACAAAAAAAAAAAAGATTTTCAAAGTGAAGTAACAAAAGAAATTGAAGAATCAGAAAATTTATCAGAAAATGACGCTAAAATTCGTAATATGGAAACGACACAAAAAATGATAAAAAGATTTTATAATGTAAATGGACAAACAGTACGTAATAAAAATAAACAGGATTTCTTTATTAAGAAAGATGAATATGGAGAGATTATGTTATTTGTAAAAGATGTATATGGTAATATATATCCATTAACATATTACAAAGGAACTTTATTAGAATTTTATAAATTTAGCACTTTAAAAAAATATGGTGTTGATTTCCTTAGAATTGTTTTAGATGTTGATGATTATAAATTTTCTGAAGGAATGAAAAAAAGTAGAGCAGGGTTTCAGGAAGAGCTTAAAACCCCACGACCTTGGGGTAAAACCGAAAACATAAGAGAAGATATTTTTTCACAAGATAGTTTCCAAGAGTTTGTTACTCCCCAAAAAGATAGGCTAAGAAGTATTTTTGAGCGTCAAATCGAAACCATAAAAGAAAGTATTACTTTAAACGAAATAACTTCCCCAAAAGAAGCAGAAGAACTTTCAGAAACATCCAGAAATGCAGAAACATCTGTAAAAGAAATATTAACATTATTTGAAAAAGAAACACAAACAGATGTAGATATGACAGAAATGGATAGAATTAATAGAGAACTGAATGGCTATATGTCAGCGTTTACAATAAATGAAGAAGAGATTGCAAGTCAATTACCAAGACTGTATGAAATAAATAGAACAATAGAAGAAAAAAAGAAAGAATTAAGATTAGCTAAAATAGAAAAAAATGAAGAGAAAATAAATAAATTAAGAAAAGAAATAACAAATTTGGAAATTGAGAGAAGTGGAATATTAGAGGTAATTAATGTTAATAGAGATAAACTACGTAACCAGTTATATAGAATTAAACAGACAATACGTAAAATATTAAACGAAGATAAAACATTAAGGGAAAAAAATAGAACATTATTCAGGGAACAAGGAATTACAATAGCTAGTATTTTTACTGCTTTTGGAATGATTATTGGTGTTATTGTTGAGACAATTATTCCTTCTGGTAGTGGAAGTAGTTCCCCACCTCCGCCTCCTTCAGATAAAACAGATGCAAAAGATTGGATAAAAAACAATTAAAAAATCTTGAAAAACTATTAGCTAAGCTTGCAGGAAAATAAGCAGCTGCATTGCCGGGAATTATCGGTGCCATTGTGTCTTGGTTGTTAAATGCAACAAAAGACGTAGTAAATTTGTTTGCAAATAATTTATGGGCTTTACTTGTTTTAGTTGTTGGTTTATTATATGCTGCTGCAAGGTAATATTTAAAAAAATAAAATAAAATTAATAAATCTTATAAATGATTAGTATAATATTGCTTGTTTATTTTCTTCATGTTCTATATTCTGTTTATCTTGAACAAAAGGTTTTGGAATATCATGAACAAATTTATTAG
>MJUU01035447.1:50108-70358 GCA_002080025.1 Modiolus philippinarum | reverse complement strand
TTCGTCGGATCGGAACGAAATGAGCCATCTTTGTTAAGGAACTTAAGTACATCATTCCTGTAAAGTTTGGTTCAATTTGCTTCAGCCTTTTCGGAGCAGAAGATGAAAATGTGATTTTTCCCATAGGGTCCAATGTTAAACCTAAGTTCCGCGCTGACGTCCATTTTTTTTATCGGATCGGAACGAAATGAGCAATCTTTGTAAAGAACCTTCCATACATCATTCCTGTAAAGTAAGGTTGAATTTGCTTCAGTGGTTTTCAGAGGAGTAGATGAAAATGTGATTTTCCCATAGGGTCCTATGTTAAACCATGTTCCGTGCTAGCCGCCATGTTTTTCATCTGATCGGAACGAAATGAGCAATCTTTGTTTAGGACCTTTAATACATCATTCCTGTAAAGTTTGGTTCAATTTGTTTCAGCCCTTTCAGAGCAGAAGATGAAAATGTGATTTTTTCTATAGGGTGCAATGTTAAACCTAAGTTCCGCGCTGGCGGCCATGTTTTTTATCAGATCAGACCAAAAGTTTTATAAAGGACCTTCCATACATCATTTCTCTTAAGTTTGGTTGAATTTGCTTCAGTGGTTTCAGAGGAGTAGAATGAAAATGTGATTTTCCCATAGGGTCTTATGTTAAACCATGTTCAGTGCTGGCGGCCATGTTTTTGGTTGGATAGGAACGAAATGAGCAATCTTTGTTTAGGACCTTAAGCACATCATTCCTTTTAAGTTTGGTTCAATTTGCTTCAGCCTATTCAGAGCAGAAGATGAAAATGTGATTTTTCCCATAGGGTCCCAATGTTTAACCTTAGTTCCGCGCTGGCGGCCATGTTTTTTATCGGATCGGAATGAAATGAGCAATCTTTGCAAAGGACCTTCCATACATAATTCCTGTAAAGTTTGGTTGAATTTGCTTCAGTGGTTTCAGAGGAAAAGATAAATATGTGAAAAATTTAAAAGACGGACGGGCGACGTTAGACGGACGCCAAGTTATGGCAATAGCTCAAACTGACCCTTCGGGTCAGGTGAGCTAAAACAATCAAACAGAATATATGTCTTACCAACATGTAACCATTTAAGAATTAGAGCTGTCACCGCTGACACTCAGCTATACCCCCCCTAACTGAACCCTGAATCAATATGGCAAGGGTAAATTTAAGCGTGTTTGGACACAGTACAGTTGTGGACACAGTACAAATATGGACATTATCTCCCCTTCATAATTTGGGCAGCATCCATATTATTTCATGCACATCTTCAGGTGGTGTACTGCAACTGTGTAACATTTTATCAAAATCAAAGCAGCTGTTTTGGAGAATATGAGCCGACAAAGTTTGCCCCCCCCCCCTTATCCAGACTTATTATCTCCCTTTCAAAATTTCAGACAGAAACTACATGTATATAACTTCATGCACATCTTCAGGTGGTATACTACAACTGTGCAACATTTCATCAATATCCAAGTACCCATTTAGGAAACATACTATGACAAGGTTCAAACCCCCATCCCTTTTTCCAGAAAATATTCGAAACAAATTATCTCCCCTTCAAAAATTGGGCAGCACCGATATTATTTCGAGCACATCTTCAGGTAGTGTACTAAAACTGTGTTACATTTCATTAAAATCAAAGCAGCGGTTTTGGAGAATATGTGCTGAAAATGTTGCCACTCCCTTTTTCCAGAAAATATTAAGACACATGATCCCTCTTTTAAAATTTTGCACAGCAACCACATTACTTCATGCACATCTTCAGGTGGTGTACACAACCGTGTAACATTTCATCAAAATCCAAGCAGCGATTTTGGAGATACCCTGACAAGACAAATTATCCCCCCTAAAAAATTTTGGACAGCAACAATATTGCTTCATGCACATCTTCAGATGGTGTACTACAACTGCAACATTTCATCAAAATCCCAATAGGGGTTTAGGAGAACATGAGCTGACAAGGTACATGGACGGGCAGACAGACAGATGGGCGGATGGACAGGGCAATTCCTATATACCCAAACTTTGTTTGTGGGAGTATAATTACCAAGTTAATGCATAGAAAAGGTAGAAAAAAAAATATATGAAGTGCAAGGGCCATAATTGTCCACAAAAATCATCCAAAAGGAACTAAATTTAAACTTAATCAGTAATTTATAAGCATACAATACCATATATCAAATCAACATGTTCAGGCATTGTAAAGAAAAGATGGAGAAACTGATGTTTTTTGCAAAAATTTACAAAGTCCAAGGGCCCTAACTACGTAGATCTTGCCATGCTGATCATTTACACCCCAGTCAGATTTTTGATATCTGTTTCAGTTTTCCTGTTATTTGCAAATTGAAATACATCAATTTACCCCTATGTTCTATTTTTAGTAACAGTGGCAATCTTGTTAGGTCTTCCGATTAATCAAACTTAATTTTGTAACTGCATATCCTGGTGATGATTCAAGCCAAGTTTAGTTACAATTGGCCCAATGGTTTCAGAGAAGATTTTTGAAATTGTTGATGGACGGACGGACGACGGACGCAAAGTGATGGCAAAAGCTCACCTGGCATTTTAGAAAAAAACTTCGGCAACCTATATTTTTCAAAATTCCACTAAGTCCAAGGGCCATAACTCTGTACAAAATCAACTGACCGGATCCCAATTCGAACTTGATCTGTATCTCATCAATATGTGAAGCGGTTTCAGAAAAAAACTCTGGAAACAAAAAGTTAACAGACGGACTGAGGGTATACCATAATCATCTGTCTTTTGATGGGTGAATAAACAGATCTTTTAAAATTAATCAATAGCTATTATGAATTAAATAATTGTTCAGTCTTCATTCATTTAAATACTGTAGCTATTGATAGAGTTTAATAGACCTATTTTTCTTTCAATTTGAAAAAAGTAATGGCTGGGAAAAATTTTGGTATAAGCACTCTGAACCCAAGTAGTAACTCCCTTATCCATAGCTCTGTCCTGTGTTGATTTTTGGCTTTTCATGTAGATCCTATTAGTTATTCTTTTTCTTTCAGCTATTACACATATTTCCTAAAGTTTTGAACTGCACTGTACCATAAAATTTACATATTTTGCATTATTCAAGGGAAATTACTCCAGAAAAATCTAATCACGATGAAAATCAATCTTGACCTGTATTTTATGAATAGTAACATTGTCCTAAAATATCAAATCTTTCTCTCGCATCAAACTCAAGTTCTCATCAGAAACCAAAGTGTGACGGACGGACGGACAAGAGGAATCCTATATATCCTTTTTGAATTAAAAAAAATTACGCAAATGTAAATAATGATTTTGATGTGACATTTTGTGAAAATATATACATGATATAATTTGCTTGAGATTGACAAGAAAATAAATAATTTTTCTAGACAAATTCCCCCAAGCCCCCATCCCTGAAAATCAATCATATGTATATTTCAGTTTATGGATTTCCATATATTTGACCGGATTTGCAATGAAGAGACATAAATTGTTGAAATGCGCATAAGCAGAAACTTAATTTACAGTAACTTCGATATTTTGATATTATTGAATCAGACAGGTTTACAAAAAAAAAAACAAATGTAGATATATATATTTTAGTTAAACATGTTAAAGGTGCAGTATACTATTGAATGTTCATTTAATACATGTACCTGGACTGGGTTGCACAAACATCAATTAAAATTAACTGACATTTAAAAATGTAAATCCTCAACAAATTCAACCAAATTAATTGACACTTAAATTTCAGACATTAACAAGAGCTGTCGCCCAATGGCAGCCAGTTATACCCCACCTCATTGAACCCTGAATCAATATGGTAAGGGCAAAAGTAAGTGTGTGTGGGCACAATACAGGTGTGGAAAATACAAGTGTGGACACAATATAAGCATTTACACAGACGGATGTGTGGTTGCCGAGAAAAGAGTAACGGAAAACTTGGAAATGAAAGTAAAATAAAAGAAAATGTGTCCATGGGACACGGATGCCCCGCCGCCACACAGATATATCGGCGAACAGGAATTAGATGAGCAGCAGACTTGAAAAGGGGAGACACGGTATAACTCATCATACCCAAGCTTCAGGCCAAATATCAAATCATTCCTGCATACACAAGCTGAGAAATCTTTGACAAAAATTTCGGACGTACGTACAGACGTACGGACGGAAAAGGGTAAAACTTAGTGTCCCTGTTGCCTAAATAACGGCGGGGGCATAAAAAATCACAAAGTCTGTAAAAAGCAATATGGCTGAAAAAGGGAGATTCAGTAAAGTAACCTAAACAGCAGCTCCATGCCAAATATCAAGTAGATGTCATGTGCAGTTTCTTAGAAAAATGCCACGAAATAGGTCAGAATTTGGAACATTACAGTTAAAAGGCACAAAGTTGGTAACAGGAAGTGGTGATTCGATATGGCCAAAAAGGGGAGGCAAGGTTTAGGACTCCATACTGAAGCACCACACCAAATATCAAGTGGCTGTGCTGTGCAGTTGCCACGAAAAAATGGAACAAAAAAGTCACAATTTTGAAAATGAAAGTAAAAAGGCACAAAGTCGGTAAACAGGAAATGGCGATCTGATATGGCCAAAAAGAGGAGGTGCAGTATAGGACCCCATACTAATGCACCATACCAAATATCAAGTGGCTGTCATGTTTAGTTGCTGAGAAAAATGCGACGAAAAAGTCACAATTTTTAACATGAAGTAGAAAAGGCACAAAGTCGGTAAACAGGAAGTGGTGCTTCAATATTGCCGAAAAGGGGAGGCGCAGTATAGGACCCCATACTGATGCACCATACCGAATATCAATTGGCTGTCGTGTGTAGTTGCTGAGAAAAATGCGACAAAAATGTGTGTGACGGACGGACAGACGGACAGAGGTAAAACAGTATACCCCCTCCTTTGGAGCGGGGGTATAATTAACTTTTATTGATGTTTGTGCAACCCAGTCCTGTATGTGTTTGGGTTTTCCTCTCGTCTTTCCAAAATCTTGATTAATGATAGGTGCATAAAAAAGTTGCAAATAATGTTCTTAAGTCCTTTTTGTATTGCTGTAACTCAAAAGCTTCAATTTTTTTTTCAAGAAACAAATTTCCAAGTATCACTTAAATGTCAGTACACGTTATGTACGTGCTTTTGAAAATGTTCTCAAAAGTTATTATAGTTGTATTATTCATATCCTCACTGCTCAGTGCTGTCAAGTATTAAAAATATACATGTAACAATGCTGTCAACGTTTTCATACACACATTCTCCTTCATCAGCTTTGTAAATGTAATGAATTGTTTAAATAAATACTTCCATAATGTCGCAATATTCCATGTTTACTTCATTTACAATACTAGTCAATACCAGTATGTTGAATTTCTAATTCTGTTAGAAATGTCAACTCAGACTCTGAATTTTTCCTTTCCCCTGAAAACAATAATCATGGGCATGTCCTGATCATGGTGTTAAGACTTGTGCCAGAAAGGTTCAACATGGACATATGATCATGATTCTCCCCTGAAAAATACAAAATAAGATACAATGCTACAATGGATAATATACACCTACAGCATAACAAAATTTACTGTTTTTATGTAACTTGGGTATTTATGTATTTTGAAACCATTGGACCGATGCCACTGCTGGTGGACCAGAGGTCCCCGAGGGTAATATATTCACAAGTCCAATAGTCAGACTTGTATAACATGAAAATTTTACCTTGCGGTTTATAGAAATTTACTATTTTTATCAAAATACTACGGCTTCATTCCGTGTATGGCACTTAGTGGATGTCCTTAGTACTAGATTTGGCTTCCAATTTCAATATTTTTGTAATGTGTACTTCTTTTCTGACTATTTTTGGATCATGGCTTTCCATATTATTTGATTCTAATGCTGCTGATGAGAGGTTACTCCTTGAAACATGTGTACATCATAACAAAATTTACTGTTTTTTATGTACATTTGTAACTTGAGTGAGTATTTTTGTATTTTGGCAAAATTTGATACTAAGAGCCATATGAAACAAGAGTTGTCAGAAGACAACATAGCTCGCCGGGGATTCCAGTAACCTCAATGCACAATAAATTCGAAAGTAATAGAAAGCTTTCTTCACAAGAAATTCACATATCAAATATAAACACCCTATCATTAAAAAATTAATTCTAGAAGCAAAGTTAAAGTTTTTAAAAAATTGCCCTCAGGCCAAGGTCAAGGTCAAAATGTCTACAAATATGGTACCATTAGAAAGCTCTCAATAAAAGAACGTCACATACCAAATATGAACACCCTACCACTAAACAACTTAGTACTAGAAGCAAAGTTAAAGTTTTTTAAAAAATTGCCCTCAGGGCAAGGTCAAGGTCAAAATGACTACAAATATGGTACCACAAGAAAACTCTCACCATAAGGAAGTTACATACAAAATATAAACACCCTACCACAAAAGGCCTACCTTCTAGATGCAAGGTTAAAGTTTTTTACAAATTGCCCTCAGGGCAAGGTCAAGGTCAAAATGTCTACAAGTATGGTACCAGAGGAAAGCTCTCATCATAAGGAAGTTATATATTACATATAAACACCCTACCACTATAAATAAAGTTTTTTGAAAATTGCCTTCAGAGCAAGGTCAAGGTCAAAATGTCTACAAGTATGGTACCAGAAGAAAGCTCTTATCATAAGGAAGTTACATACCAAATATGAACACCCTACCACTAAAAGCCTACCTTCTAGAGGCAAGGTTAAAGTTTTTTTTTTAAATTGCCCTAAGGGCAAGGTCAAGGTCAAATTGTCTACAAGTACAGTACCAGAAGAAAGCTCTCATCACAAGGAAGTACCAAATATCAACATCCTAGCTATTCAGGTCTCAATTCCACAAGCCAGGTTAAAGTTTTGCTGACGCCGAGGCCAGGGGTATGACAATAGCTCTCCGGACATTCGTCCCGGCGAGCTAAAAACATATAGATTCTCATCCGCCCTTTTGAAAAAATAGGCACTGGCAAGTTTTATTTTTTTATCATTAAACATGTTAAAAAAATAAAATTTATGGTTAAAAAAAATCTATAATAAAGGGCTACGCTACGCCGAGCGCAGCATGATACGACTGCAGCATTTCAACCCCAGAAATTTGAACAAGTGTAATTTAAAAGTGAATGTGGAAACAGTTAAGTGCTTGACACAGTAACTAGATGGACACAATAAGGAGCTTGACACAGTAATTAGCTGGACATAAACTAGGGAACATAACAAGAGTGGACCCTAAATGATGTCTCGCCCGTCACTTGTTCCCAAAATTGATGTGAAAAATCAAACTGACTTGATCGGAAAAACATAACATGTTCGCTAGACCGTGAAATTGGGATAATTGACAAAAGCAATATAGCAGACTGTCATGTACCATCCATACCAAAATAGCAATATTTAAATGATATAATCATATGATTAAAAGGGGAAAAACTGAACTGATCCAGTTTTTCCCATCTAAAGTTTGTGGGGAAAAACTGAAACGTTTCTATTTTTCTGGGGGGAAATTTAGGATTGGAAACCCTGACTAGCATGGGGGAAAATGGCTATATGACACCGGTTTGGTTTGTTTATATTTTATCTGCCCTGTGATTGGCCAAAATTTAACTGTGACATCATCATGAAATTATGAATAGGGTTTTTTTATGAGACAAGTGCCTCCTTTTGGCAATTATCTTCAATTTTTTATACGACCGTAAATATTCTAAATCACTGCTATAAATAATTTGAGAGCTCTTTTAACAAATTTCCAAATTGTGTATAAAATCTTAGAATTGCTCAGATGGTTTACTCATTCAAATTTGTTGTAGCCATTCCTACATGAATTAAAAAAAATTATCTCACCGGCGAGATACTATCTCGCCACGGCGAGTTACTATCTCGTCCTGGAGAGTTACTATCTCGCCACGGCGAGTTAACAAAAAAGGTTATCTCGCCGTGGCAAGTTAACTAGAAAGGCTATCTCGCCGTGGCAAGTTAACAAGAAAGGCTATCTTGCCGTGGTGAGTTACCATTTCGCCGCTGAGAGGTAACAAAAACGATTATCTCGCCGCAGCGAGTTATTAGATTGCTACGGAGATCTATTATCTAGAGGCTCACATGAGCCGGTTTACCTCGCCTGGGTTTATCATCAAATACTTATCTTTTATTATTATTATTATTATCAAATCTACTTGTTTCTGCAAAAGATAATGAATCATACATTACCAGATTTCCATCATCAAACAATGTTCTTATCCCAAAATCAAATACGGAAATACATAAAACAAGCTTCTCTTTTAGTTGACAAATAGTATAAACTCTCAACCAAATGCAATCAAAAACATGAAAACTGTTTTTGAATTCAGAAATGTTTATAAACTGTTAAATTTCTAATAGATTGAATTATTTTTGCTATTGAGCTAATAAATTGCAAACTATAAAATTGGGCTAACAACTTTCCATTATATGTATGTAGATATAGAAATAGCCTAAGAAGCGAATCATTGTTGGCTTCAATATAAATATTTCAACAATCAATATCTACATGTATACCACACATAAAACTAACCTGAATATCAAGCTGACAAAGAGATTTTAAGAAACAACGATCTACAATGTCTGTACTGAACTGGAATTTACTGTAAGCATTCAATACATCTACAAAATAGTACACAAGATTATTGTCATGAGTCATTAAATATTACAGTGAAATCTGTCTAAACCAAACCCCTTTGGGAATGAAGATTTTTGTTTGCATTAGACAGGTGTTCAATTCACACAGGTTAATTCAAAGTACAATAATACAAAGGGTCTTCATGATCACATCATGTTTTGTTTAGACAGTTTCAGTTAGTCAGGGTTGGGTTTAAACAGGTTTCCCTGTGTAAATACAATATTCTTTATTATAAATTCAATGATACATGTATTAATTATGATGTTTTTCTTATTGTGATTGTAAATTATAATATGACTGACACATTGTATATAAATTTAAATAACACCAGAAAAATTTTATATGAGAAATCTCTACATCAAGTATTGATAAATCTTTGCATTAAATATATCACTGTATAAGGGATTAGCAGCAGTCACAATGCTGTGAAAGTACATGTATTATTGTTCATGGGGTACAAATTATGGTGGTTATTTTGGTCAGCTCAACCATGAAATTTAATTTCCAACAAGATCAGAGCAGTCGGATACGATTAAATTTCCAAATTCAGGAGCATTCCTTTCCAAGACGCATCCACTGACAAAACATGATTAATATGCCACATATAGTTTCTCTGATATGAACATACTTTAACCTAAGTCAGTGAAGCGTAAAATGTAGGTCAGAGTGACCCAATTATCATCTGAAGCAGCATAACTCTCCAAGATACATCCAGTGACTGACCAAAGATGATTGATGTGCTACATTTAGTTTCTCAGTTATGAACCTTAATGCAAACTAAAACCTGAGGTGGGACTAACGGACGGACACTTGGACAGACGGATAGATGGACAGGCAAGATGCTATATCCCCTCCCCAACTCTGTTGGGCGAGGGGATATCAAAAGGTAAATTTTATTTAGGTTTGTCTCCGAAAGGTTCCAAAATCCACAAATATGTTGAAACCAAAATTGATACCCTATGAACTCAAGAACTTTCACAGTATTTTTTCTACATAATAGGAGAAATCCACCTCAGTAATATGTAGATGATGACCAAAACTTGTATAAATGTTGTTTTAACTTACAATCAGGTTGATGTTGATCTCTCAGCGAGTACTTCTGTAAAGCTAACCACACTTACTGTTGTAAATTACCAGCAAATAATTCATGGATACCTGCAAACATATCAAATATACAAAGCTGTGTAGAAAAATTATCCAAAAAACAAACAGGTTTTTAATTGCTGTTCATTATAAAATGACTGTAATTCTGTAAAGCCAGTAGCCTAGCAAAAAAATGCTTCTTTTTGAATACAGCCAAACCTCGAAAACTAAATCTTAAACATTGTTTCTGAAGTCATCCAAGGTTTGAAGCATATGAGGTAGAGCATGACATATACAGAATAATGGTAGTTTTGAAGGTCGAGACAGAAAATATCACCGCATCGAGGCGAGTCCGACAGGGATGGGGTCGATTACTTTTAAATGTAATTGAATACATTACAATTACTTTGCTTTGAAAATGTAATAAATTACATTACAATTACAGCATTTTTCATTTGTAATTGATTACAATACATTACTTTTCTCAGCTGTAATCATGATTACAAGTGATTACTTATAAATACATGTGCCTTTGAAAGATACCAGTGTCTGTTGAAACAGAGATCATTGCTTAAACATACCGGTACATTTACGTTTTCCATGCAAAGGTTGCTGCCACAAGCTTAACTGAATTTTTTATTCAACCTTTGAAAATTAGATCAAAATTATTCAATTGAAAATGCTTCATGCTAAGCGCTTAAATTTTGAGTTTAATTCTACAACTAATGTCAGATAAATGTGTTGAAAATAGTGGAGAGTTTATACAATAATATCACTGTGGTCATAATATGTTAATTTTGGTGAATTGATGTTTTTTTCATGGTTGATACAACAGTATTTTCATAAAAGATTCAGTCTATAGCTGTGTTTTTTCCGACTGCCAAATGATATATAACTCAATGTTTCTCTATTAACAAATAGAAACTTGATTAAAAATTGTTTTGAAATTATTGTTAAAATCTGGCAATTGTATATCCAGTATTTTACACTAATTAGTATTTACAACTTATTTTTTGTTTATTTAGTTGACATCTACATGTTTTTATTACAATTATTAGCTTGTCATTTTTATGACCCAGAGATATGTACATGATCTTTAATTTAATTTATTAAAAGAGATAAACATTTATTGAAGAAAAACAAGTGAATGTTATATTTCTGTTAAAGACAACAAATTAAATATTTGAAAGTAAATATTATAATTATGTACAAAACAAGTAAATGTTATTTCTGTTAAAGACAACAAATTAAATATTTTAAAGCAAATATTATAATTATGTGCATCTCAGGCCTAATACCAGTTTCTTCCCTTTCAAACTCAAAACGATTAAAATTTCAAGAAGGATGGAACTATTTCAATTGGAAAAAGTTGAATTCTGATTGATTGTCATATGAAGTTCTTATTAATATCTATATATTCTAAATTAGGTAAGAACTTATGTAGTGAAATAATTATTGTAATTTTAGACTCATGAAGAATAAACTTCTTTCATTTCATATAGGAAAAATGAATATATACATGTATGACATGGAATATACATCTTGTATATTTGTTATAAGTTACAATCACTGACTGAGTAATCATAAAGTAATCAAAATGTAATCATGATTACTCATATTTTTAAGCTGTAATTGATTACATTACAATTAGAAGTAATCTAAAAAGAGCTTGATTACAGATTACACATGAATACTGAAGAATATGTAATCGATTACAGCTGATTACGATTAAAGATTACGATTACCCCAAGCCTGGAGTCCGATAGGTGGAGCTGTGATAGTAGTGATATTTTCTATCGAGGCATTCAAAACTACCATTATTGTTTTTATCAGCAACTTCATAAGAGTCATGACGTCATATTAGTGACGTCATTGCATGATATTTTACAGTATTCCAGCTTTCAAAATTCAGATAATTTGTTTATCGTCTTTCATTTCTTATTTCTATACAATAGTTTATAAGGTTTTGTGTCAAATTCTCCCAAGGTTGCGCGGGAAATGAGGTTCATTCATTTTTTACAAAATGGTAAATGTTTTTTAGTTATTTTATTACTTCACAATATTTTTTTTCGGCAAACATTATTAAATTAATTTTTTTCATCAAACCATGTTAACAATTCGAAATAAAGTCAATTATTTCATCGCAGACCCTCTCATTGTTTACATTTGTCCTCCAGTTCATAGGCACTTTTATGACATACACAAAATGGTGGCTCTGCTGAAGTTATCAGCGACCTAGTTTGCGTATTTTTTTGAACATCTCGTTTGTATTTTTGTTTATTGGTGGCGGTAATTTGTTAACAAAATTGAGAACAGAAAATATAATAGATTTTTTTATCCAATCAAGATTTATTTCTTGCAAGACGGATAAAAAGGATATTGCTGGTCAAACATTGGGAGAATTGCCTTGTTAACTCCAGGTACAGTACAGAAAGAGACACACCATAACTAATCACTGTGATAGTGGGGATGTCTAGGAAAGTGATGGGGATTAATTTTTACCTTGAAAAATTTTTTATTGGGGCAATAAAACTCCAGGTTTTGTAGGAAAATTTCCTGTTGTACAGGTAAAAATCTAATTAAGCAGGTAGACTTCAAAGAAATTACAGGTAAAATAGGTAATAAAATTTAATCCTCCCCACTTTGTTTTATGGCTTTTTAGGTCTATCACAGTGATGGTATGTCTGTGATTTCATGTCTAAAGGATTAAAATCCATGTCTTTCCAAGTGATTTGTTATGATACGTCTCTTTCTATACTGTAAACCTCTTGATAAGTTCGGGTCGATGATATGGCTTCTGTAGAAGGGCTATGCAGGCTGAGATAGGCGGAGGGAAAGACGATAAACTGACATTGTAGTATGAAGCTGGTGCAAAATATGCAAATGAAACCTATAGGGAGGTCATGAGAGAGAGCTTTAATGGAATAAGTTCCATTGACACCATACTGCATATTGTTAATGAATAACATAAAAAAATGAAAACCAATAGTAATTATATGGCACGTATGTTCACCTTGAATTTTTTTTGTATTGTTGTAGCACAATCCCTTTTTTCTGTCGTCTAATTTTCTTTCAAATCATAAACATTGTCCATCAAGAAATTGGTGACATTAGCAACATTTTGAAAAAGACAAAAATATTGTAATCCTAGATATGCAGTGTTAAAAAAAATCATTCCAAATAGTATATTTGATCCTACTGAACAAAATAAACGACAAAAATAAACCCAAATAATGATTTAATTTTTCAAGTCAAAAGTGAACTTTTCATGTGCTCTTGTATGGAAGTTGTCTTAACCCTACTGGCATTCTAAAGCCCCTTTTCTAGCAGTTTTGGTAATTAGTCAGGGGTGTAACCTATTCAAGTTATCAAATGAAGTACTTTTGTGTAACTGAATTGAGTGATCATGTATTTTCAGCAATAACTTATTTAAGTTATCAAATGTTGATTTCTTGAAAATGTCAAACTTTGATTACAAATTTCTGTATGATAAAGATTTTTCTCAAACAAACAATAGTTTTTCCCATATGGTTTGGATCCTTAACTGTGTAATTACCTATCAATTATAAATGCGCAAAGAGAGGAAATACATGCGCCAACCCCCATAAAGATTGGACCCTTGGAAAATTAAATCTCAATTATCTTTGAAATGGTTCATCAAAATCAATTAGACAGGCCATCATTAGATTGAGGTCAATTTGAACTACTTAATACATGTGTAATAATAGACTTAACTGTGATCAATAAGTAAGAATTTCAACAAAACTGAATATAATGTAAAAAAGACTTCAATAACTTAATGAAGTTATCAACAGAGTGATAGTTATCAACAGAGTGATGTCCCTTGATTAACAAAACAGTAACTCATATAGGTTATTGCTTGATAACTGGTATAAGTTATTAAAAAAAAGTCAGTTTCTCATAGTAACTCATTTAAGTGATTTTGGTGATAACTTATTTAAGTTGTACCCCTGACTGATTATTGGTAATTTCAATATAAATTGGTGTCACCATATAGATCACTGAAATAATAAGTTTCGTTTGTCACATGGTTGGTTTTGTAAAATCTTTCTTTTTAACATTCCTATGCTGGGTTTTCTAGATCATGTGTGGTCACACCAGCCAATGCAATAACTGGATCAAGCTGTGTTCAGGACCCCATATCACATAGTGCCCACCAATTTTCCTAAGGCTTATCGTTGTCCATTTTTGTCATACATGTATTATTGTTTTTCTTGTGTGGTTCCCTGGTGGATTGTGGCGTGTGATTGTAGTTTTCTTTCCTACATTAATTAATAGACGAGTTTCCAATTGGTGAATTTTCCCAGAAAATTTTGACGTCACAATATAAATTTTTGGACGTCACAATGTTATGTGACGCAATTTACTCCAGTTATCCCCAGGTCAATCGGGTTAATTCATTCATAAAAAGAAATTGGAAATTCGTCTATATAAGGCCTAAAAGAAAGGTCTGTGTTTCTGGTAACCCGACCGACCCTATTTTATACCCCCGACCCGAATTTTTTTATTCCCTCTTCACAAAAAATTAAAAAAGTGACATCAACCGACCGATCCGGTTTTTGTTTACAGGTTTCCACGATATGACGTATGATGCAATTAGATCTATTTAAACAGATAATTCTTTTGAGAAGCAAAAAACTGTTCAAAACTGTCCTTCAAACATACTTTGAGGTTAAAATCCATGAAAATCGCCGAAGATTACTTCAAAACAATGTGACAGGCGCCATTTTAGGTTTATAAAAGTAATTGCGGATCGGATCGGAAAAATCACATTAATTTTCCGGATCGGGTTGAAGATGTACCAAATAAACCAGAGGCTCAGCGAGCCTGTTTCGCTCACCTGATTTAATTACTTGCTATCAGTGTACATGTATTGTTTGTTTCAAATGGGTTCAATGTTTAACTTAGATCTAAGTTGAGGCCATCTTGAATTTCTGATTGGCACTAAAAAGCAATTTTTTATTCTTCCGTAAATGGTGGTTTACAGTGGGAGATGACCCATGTGAGATCGATGCACGCGACCTCATCTCACACCGGTAAATGACCAACCAGACATGTTGATTTTTGTGATACAACAATCGTAACCATGACTAAACATCATAAAACACCTGACGTCATAATGTTAGGAACACTCAAATGGCGACAACGTTGTTCACACGGTATAAGTTTCTAGACATTTCTATCCGTGTTTTACGGAAGAAATAGGAACTTGCATTCAGTCAAAATGAAAGATCGGGATATCTTTCACTCGTGTAAGAAATTCTACGTCTTTTCCTCTCGTTCCGCTACGCTCCACTCGAGAAAAGACAAAATTTTTTACACTTGTGAAAGATAGCCCGATTTTTAATCTGACCTTATGCAAGATCCTATTATTCTTTCATGACAATCAACATTGTGTCAAGTTTGGTTTCATTTGGCCAAGTGGTTATTGAGAAGATTTTAACATGTTTTACCATACTGTCCAATGTCCAACTAAATAAGCAGTAAAATCACACTTTCATGTCCTCATACCAGTCAACATTTGTGTCAAGCGGTATCCGCGAAGAGGATTTTAACAATAGATCCAATATTAAACTAAGATCCACGGTGCAGCCATCTTGGATGAAAATCACAAACTCTCATCTCCTCATGCCAATGAACATTTGGTAGTTTGAAGTTTGGTTTCAATTGGCAAAGTGGTTTCACAGTAGATTAAAATAAGTTTTTCCTGATAGGGTCCAATGTTAAACTAGGATCTAGGGTGGCGGCCATCTTGAATTTCAGATCATCACCAAATTAACTTTCATTCCCTCATACTATTGAAAATTTGTGTCAAGTTTTGTTTGGTTAAGCCATTTCCCAGAATAAGATTTTAACATGTTTTTCCCATAGAATCCAACAGTACAAAGCCGATTTTTCTGCTTTGGACACAAGAATAGCTTACTGTTTCTTGTAGCCTTTTTTGTTTTCTGTATCTTATAGCCTTTTTTTTTGTTTTCTCTTAAGTTGTTCTAGTTCAGAAGAGAGCTCCATCAAATAGTAGTTCAACATCTATTGCAGTTTAGTTATTGTGCATCCCTCGTCTCAGTTGTACTTGATTCTACTTTTAATTGTGAGTCAGAATATTTATATAAATATTCTAGTTATGTATGCAATTTACGTCATGTATGTACAATGTCAATTATATTGTGATGTGTATTTCTTGTGTATCATGCCCTCAAGGGCCCATTTTATGGATAATAAAAGTTCTTCTTTTTCTTCTTCTATACCCCCCTGAACTTCGTTTGTGGGGAATAATAAACCTATATTTGCGAAAACATTAAAATTTTTGGGTCCTTTTTTCTGTAATGGGTGGTGCAACAAACCCCTTTTTACCTATAACATCAGGGTACCCAAATCGCCTGTGTCATGCCAAAACATGTCCACAACATTTCTGATTGCCATCATAGGTAAAAACAAGTGAAATTTGTCACTCCCATACACGGACGCAGCATTTAATTGGAGAAATGGTAGCTAAATGTGCATAGAGAGGTCAATACGAGTGAGAAATGGTGTAAAACTAGAAAGGCAGTCTGCGGAATCGGCAGCTTGCCCCGCCAACCTCAATTTTTTTCAAACCTATTTTACATATAGTGAATTAATTTGTGGTTAAGTTTTGTGTGAAGATATTGTATATCAGTTTTCAAACAAATTGCTCAAAGTAATAAAGAAATTGAAATTCCGAACCCCACACACACTCCCCCACATCATCCTCTTTCATCATGCCAAATTTCAAATTTGTACCTCTTACAGTTTCTGAGCTGTCGGTGAGCATTACATACATATGTACGTACGGATGGACGGACTGTATAACATAGTCTCCCCGCTTTCGCTAAGCGGGGAGATAATAAAATGAAACAAACCCCATCAAAATACGATAATAGATAAAAGATCTGCAATCATATATGTGAAAACATCAAAATTGTCCCTTTTTGGCCCCTTATTTTAAAACGGGTGGGGCCCGAATTTCCTTAATCAAATGAAGGCTTCCCTTTGTGCCAGGGAACCTTGTCCTAAAATTTCATAATGATCCCTATAGTATAACAAAAGTCATGCATGTACAGGGATGACGACGGACGACGACTGCACAATAACATAATACAACCGCATAAATTTTGCGGTCGTATAAAAATTCTAGAATTTTGTCATTAATGTCTTCACCATGACTGTATCAATGTTTTTGCACAGAAATTCATTAAAGAATTCTTGAACAGCACAGCCTCTGTGATGTTAGTACCATACCACGATTAAATTTCATTAATTCTGCTCACAAAGCACTATTTGACATGTGTTTTTATCAGAAGTACTATTTGTAGCATAAAAACAGAAACGTGGCAGATGGATACAAGAAATAATCCGTAATTTTCGATTTTCAGGAAAATTTTGAAAATAAAAAAATACCGGGCAGGTCATTTCGAACTGGGGCAGGCAGGGATGATAATTTACAAATTAACTTGATGTGGCCTCAACTGTTGTAATTTTATAAACCTTGGCCGCATATTCTTTGCCCACATGTAGTTTTGAACAAAGTTAAATATTCAACTTCTTTGTTTACCTTCCATCTTAACTGCATGATTGTGGGGGAGGGGTATCTGAAAGGCTCATGACAATGCATACATACTTGATCTCACTCATTCTGGGAAGGCAAATAATTCCTTAATGCCTTTTGTTCCCTATCTTTATTAATAATTAACATTCATACATTCACATTCATGCAATTCGTTGACAACTGTATTTTGGGATAGATATCGCTGTCATAGTAAAACTGAGCCCTCTTGTCTACTCTCCTTTTTCAACTAAATCAATAACTACAAGTATTTTTTTTTAATTTAACAGTTACACATGTCTGTGAAAAGTAAATGTTTCATGGGCTTATTTCTACTTATGACAGTTATAACTTTTGCCAAACCCAATGTTAAGTCATCATGCATTGTTTCATTCTGGTCTCAAACATTGCAAACAAAAATGTTACTTATGAAAGTATTGATAGATCACTGACACTGGTTACAAAATATTTCATTCAGAATGCTTCTGTACACTTACATAAACACATACTAAAAAGTGTACTTCAATCCCGAACTTGTTTTTTTAAATATTTTTGAAATAACGAGTTTCAGACATTTGACTCTTCTATTATGGACTAGGCTTAAATTTCAGCAAAATTTATCATTGAATAAATTAATAGTATAAATCATAGACATAGCAAATATTTTTTTTAATCTATACAAGAGCCTTCGGCTCGAATCACTATTCTTTACAAATTAATCACTATTCTTTACAAATTTTAGTTTACGAATAGGAAAGACCATTCCATTCTTACATTTGAATAGTTGAGTGGGTGGACAGGTGGATGCCTTTCTTCTTTCTCTTTTCCCCCGTCCCTTGTCTCTCCTCTCTTGTTTCTCAAGCTTTGCCTTAAATACATGTGTACCTTGTTTCTCCTTTATTCCATCCCAACCATCCCTTTCTCCTGGTCTCCATCTACCCTTACAGTTCAATTAAAAAGTCCTAATTTATATGAGCTTGTCTGTAAAAACTTTGTTGAGATGAATTTCCAGCACTTATTTAGGCAATAACCAGTGGTGACATTTAATTATAAATCATCACATAGCGTGCTTTCACCAAACTATTGATGTATTCTGTATGCACACTACTGTGGAGTTATCTGAAATAAAAAGATCATACATTTATTGAAATGTAACTTTGTCTCTGGCTCTTTTTTTTACATTGCCATTGACTTGGATTATTTGTTTTTAGACTGGAGGTTTGATGATCCTACCATGAATAGTTGCTGAAATCTACACCTAAATGTGGACGCGGATGCCAGGAGTACTCCTATAGTCCCCCTAAACTTCGTTGAGGGTTATGTTACACCGCAAAATTTTTTTACCCCCAAAATTCCCCTCCCCCCACACGAACTTTTTTTAAATAAAAAAGTCAAACTGAAAAAGGGTATGATAAAGGCTATCCATGTGATAAAGGGTATGATGTGATAGTGTGAATACGGAATGAACTTCATGCACTGTATCACATATTCAAAATGTCTGTACTAAACATGTGATAAAATACATTATACATTGCATCTTTTAGCATGTGTATGCTGGGGTTGTCTAATAGTCTTTCAACAATTTAATTTGTTACGAGCTCACTCCATAAAATCTAGTCTTTTTACTTTGAACTGAGGTAGATTGATTCTGAACTACTTTTTGATACAAAATAATACTTCAAGGAGAATGTCAAGTAAAAATATTATTATTGGAGGAGAATTAACTTTCTATTCTGAACATAAGCACATCCTGGACAATTATTATTTAAATATGAATGGTAGTGTGTTGGTAAGGTGAGCTGCAAAGTCAGAATGCCAACAGTGATGAATGCCACCTAGTGTGCCGGGGTATAAAAACAAAATTAATTGCATGTGGTGTTGGTTTAATTGAAAGAAGGTGCATGGGAAGGAGGGGTTTTGATTCCGACTTCCCAAGAAAAAAACTGTACGATTCCCTCAGTCATCTCCATAAATGAAATTGACCGAACCCCGTTCCCAATAAGTGTTTTTCCTGAATTCTTGATTCTTGAAATAAATGGCTTTTCCTATTGTCATACTGACTCTCAAAATATTATATATGTTGTGCACATTTAAAATTGTGCAAAACAATTGCAGATGCCAATCATTCAGTTGTTTATTTGTTTCGTCTTTATTTATTAAGCTGGTTTGTGGATCCGCCAACTCGAATATTTGGAAATTGAAAAAAAAATAAAAACAGTTTTGTATTTGTAAATTATTTCTGTAGACCATAGATCTTCTAATCAAGTACAGAAAAACATAAATGCTTACATCAAGAGTTCAAGTAATAGTGATACCCTGATAAAAAAAAGTGGGAACTTAATTATCCATTTGAGCATAACAACAAATGGCTTGACTTTATTGATAAATGAAAAGTTTGAGTTTAAATTTATTTTTTTTCCCTCCTCCAACCCTAATTTTTTTTGGCTTATGTTCGTGAACCAACTACTTAAATTAAAACGACCTTAGTATTTTACATGTTACTCATATTCTGTGATATATCGATAAAGGTAAATTTGAATTTTTCTTTTAAATAAGCAAGAAAACAAATCGATTTGCAATTTTCTGAAACTAATTAACTGCTTTTTAATGGAGAAATTAACAGTATAAAAAATCCCACGGGAAGTAACAGTCACTGGAAAAGTCAGGATATTTTGATGTCCCATTAAATTTCAAAGAATTTTTATAAAAATTTACTTGTATTCCACTAGTATAATTGTAGGCCATAACTACAGCAAACTTGATAAAATTCTACAGCGTGTTTGTTTAATTGTAAATTGAGACTATTGCAAACGATGCCGATAGAGGTCTTCACAATCAGGTTTCAATTTGAGAAGTATGTTGGTTTGAAGTTTTCACATCACTTATTGTGTTAGGGGACGGCCATTTGATTCTTTGATTCTGAGGGGGG
>MJUU01035447.1:33515-49536 GCA_002080025.1 Modiolus philippinarum | reverse complement strand
GGCTGAATTTTGCTTATTCTGGTATTTATGATGACAGGCTTTTACTTGTAACATCGTGAAACCGGCGATGTTATTATCTGCCCTTGGTACTGTATTGTATCCCCTTAAAGATATCATCCAACTGGCTGGGCAACCCCTGCCCCCAGGGTCCTTGATCTTGCCTAGCCATTTATGGAAACTTCTTTCCTTTTCAGCTATTGCACCATGCTCGGACTTACTGTATTTATGGCAACTTCATCTACCCAAACGAATCAATCCGATATTTTCTGGTCAAGGACAATTTGGGATTTTAAAATTTAAGAATGCAAAACGTACAGAAACCATAACCCTAGCTAGCCTCGTGATTTTTTCGTAAAACAGATTTAATTTCACGACACATTAGTTACAATGAAGCACTGATGAGAGGGGGCGAAAGGCGGTCTTATCATGATTTCCCGTCATTAAACAGTTAAAATCTTTATTGAAAACTATTTAACCCATTAGGGTTATAGCAAAGACATTTAAACAATACATTTAAACAATGATAACAAATATGAACAAATAAAACAAAAAAGAAAAAATAAGACAGTATTATTCTGATACTAAAACAGTATGAGGGCCATCTTTCCTCAGTTCTAATGACTGCTGTATATAAGATACCACTGTTTTATTATCAATTCGGGTGTTGACGGATTAAGAATAAGAACAAGTTTGTCTAATTGGTTTAGTTAATTAAAATGTGTTATATTACATTGATAGTAATCTAAAAATTGCTTTCGACATGAAGAATTAATTTTACAGTTGAAAAAGAAGTGGAACTCATCCTCTATGACGTTACGAGTTTTACATAGTCTTTGACATCTTGGAATGTTTTATACCCCCCTTCTTCAATTAACAACATATGGTCACTAACTCTGAATTTAGTTATAAGTCTTCGAATCTCTTTTTTTGGATGTGAAAGGTAAAATTCGGGCATGTTTTTCGTGATTTTGAAAAATTAATAATGAAAGTCTTATTTTCCTCTTTTAGATTATTTATTTTTTTCATTAATTAATGAATGATTTGTGACAGAATTTTTTATATGACACTTTAAATTTTTGGTTTGTTTTTCTGTTTTACATTCACTTAGATCTTTTAATTCAAAGTTTATTTCTTCTGTAATGCTAGATGCATATGTAAACCAAGAGTAAATACCATCAGAGTGTAAATCTTTTGCCAGCTGATAAGCCTCTTTGAGAAGAGGATTCAGTTGATCGTTGTTAAGTCTAGAGAGATAACTTGAGTCTTTATGAAACTTTCAACTGGCAATAAAATGAAAAAAATCCGGTAATCCCGGACATTTTTCGCGAAAAGTCACGATCCCAGAAGATGGTATTTAAGATACCAGTTTTTGCCAGTCCCGTTAAATTTTACGATAAAATCCCTATTTCCCGGGTCTATAAAAACACCCGTTTCCCGTGTACCGATGGCATTTTAATCCTGAACTCCCGATCTTAAAAAGGGGCCATACTGAATTCCTGAAGTTAAAAAGCCCAATCCCTGTGTCCTGAAAATGGTCACCCCCCTCCCCCAAACTGATGATGCTTTTAAAATGTCGTCAAACCGGCTGAAGATTCAGATTATATTGGCAACCCTTGCCCCTGGTGTCCTTGCGTTTGCATAGCCATCAGAGATGACACAATATTGGCAAAGCAATGATTATACATATCCTTGGGCAAAGTGGCCCGGCTGGGGCCTGGCAAACAGACTTTTCAGTAGCCCAGCCAATAATTTCACTGGCCTAGTACTATATTGTCATCCAAAACTGCATGCTATTTAAGTAGCAACATGGGCTACAGGTTCTCAAATTTTAGTAGCCCAGGCCAACGACGTATTGGGCTACTGCCAGTCAGGGCTGCCAGTACTGGGCCTGCATCAATAGGAACTTCAGCTATTCAGGCAACATGCTCAGTGTAAATAGCAACTCCATCTACAAAAACGCATTGATCAACCCGATGTTCTCTGGTCAAGGGAAATTTGGGAATTTTAAAAAGATATGCATCAAGAATGCAAAACGTACAACAGCCGGTAAGCAGAAACCATTACCTTAGCTAGCCTCGTGGGAAGAAGATGATGTCGTCATTTCGGATCACTGAAGCGCTTTAATCGATTGCTGATTTAGCATTAAGTCACAAAAGGACCCGGAATCCTACTTGTCTTTTCGATTTTTTATCGTATATCTTTAATGGATAAAAGTAATTTCATAAAGCGTTTTGATAGGATTAACTGCATAACGAAGCTGAAGTATTCTAGAACATACTTTCCTTTTCGGAAAACGTTATAACGTGAATACACTATTTCAGAACTGTTTCATCACTGCGTTTGATATAACAGAAATTACGCCTAGAGACCTCAGCGACCCGAGACACCCCGCTTACTTCCGCTTCACCATCCCAGACCTTTCTTTTGTAGTTTAATCAAAGGAAAAATTACTTCGTTACTATTCACATGGAAAAAATAATATATAAAGACATTCATGCCATTCATGCATTTATACGGGTGGTGAGCCCAAGAGTCGTAGAGAAAAAATATAATTCGCTAGATTTTTATTTACCATGGGTTTTAGGCTTTTTGATATCTATTAATAATAGTTATAGATCGTGGTAAATATTTTGGTAATTTCTGTTTTTAGCACACAAACAACATTATACAATTAATGACTTTTGATGAGGTTAATACCACAATTTAACAACCCAAGAGATGTGATTATTACCGAAGCCGT
This sequence comes from Modiolus philippinarum, assembly GCA_002080025.1. NCBI lineage: Eukaryota > Metazoa > Mollusca > Bivalvia > Mytilida > Modiolidae > Modiolus > Modiolus philippinarum. The sequence continues at coordinate 46,796 of MJUU01035447.1, read as the reverse complement.
TTACGGCCGAGGTAATTATCGGATCTCGAGGGTTTTTAAATTGTGGTTTTAACCAAAATCGAAAGTCATTAATTGTTTTATTATATGAATAGTTGTTTACCGTTTTACGTTTTAATTTTGCTTTTCCTTCTTTCAACAGTTTAGTCTTGACGCTGTTTCTACTTTGGACGAAATTGATTTTCCCTGTTATTATATATGGTCACACACTGAAGTGTTAAGGTAGATAGACACTGTTGCGCTGCGCAATTCAATCGCGCATTAGAAAAATAAAGAGTCGGATACGGGATAGGTTTGATTTTCGAGCCGGAACAGTAATTTGACAGCTTTTCCTTTGTGACGTCATAATTGAATGACAGATGTAAAACGTCATATTTCGTTTACTTTGCCGCGAATTAACTCCCTTCTCCCGTAAATAATGTTTAATCCGGACACTTTGTAAATATATTTTTAATGCTTATCAATAAATTACATCATAAACTATCTGTTCACAAAAATACAAGAAATTATCATGGATAAAAAGTTCATTCCTATTAAGCTAAATGTTGCCTTTCCATATTTCCCCTGTGCATTATATGTAAATTTAGGTGAAAAAATGGCTAAAATGAGCAAACTTTGATCTCAATTCTAGAAAAAGCAAGCATGGTGACCCATACTTTTTATTACAGATTTCGGGTAAGTAGGATTGGTTCTTCAATTGTGCCGACTTATAACAATTCTCATGGATATGAATGATACTGTCTATCTACCTTAAAAAGTGATGTTAACCTCACGTGCTAAATTGCGCGGTGATCACCACATTAAAAACTAGGATTTTCCCTGTTACTATTTATGGGTACACGCTGAGGTGTTTAACAGTGATGTTAACCTCACGTGCTAAATTGCGCGGTGATCATCACATTTTGAAAGGGAAAGCGAAGTACTGATTTATCCAATCAGAATCTTGTATATTTATAGTCATATAATAATATACAGTTATTGGCTGGGTCGAAAACAGTTGTTGTTTTAGGACCCAGTCTATAACTGTTTTGTTATACCTTTTCATGTTCAATGTGTTTTAGTCTTTAAAATATGTTTTATTGGTATATTCATCTGTATTACATTTATTCAATAACAAACTTTCAGTTTCCATTCATTTTAATATAATCCACGTCAAATTTGGCTGTGCAGACGACAGGAGATCATGTGATATTGGCGTGACGTTTTTGAACCAATCAAAATAAGGCAAGTGGCCAACAGTTCGGTTGAAAACTGTTGACTTCTTTTATTTGAGACATAAAACAAATTGTCGATTTTTTCCAATGCATTTATATAAGGGAAATATTATAAGGTATAACAATAAGTGTTGTTAATTATGTGACGTGGTTTTAGTGTTATCATTCCTAATAATGACCAAATTGTTGCATATGGCATGGATCTTAATAAACAGTTTGTTGATATCTAACATCGAAAAATTTAACTGAATTGATTTACATGTAACTTATCTTAAAACAATTCATTTGCAGTAATAATATCAAGAGTATGAGACATCATGAAAGAACACCATGGTATGGAAAAAGTCAAAGTAAAGAGTACACGGCTAGTGCTATCCTTTACAAATAAAAAAAAGTACTGATTAGCAGAAGTAACTGTAAATTTACATTCTGAATATGGCAATTTCGACAACTTAAGAGTCATTCTCTGTAAGCATCAAAGAATCCTGGAAATAACTTTTTTCTCACTTTTAATGAAATTCACTGAAAACATTCATTTTACTTCCCAGTAAAGAAAAAATCATCAAAACTCTTGAAATTTCATCTTCGTTGCCATGGCAACCACTTATGGTATTTTCCAACATTTCCGTTCGAAAAATGCATTAATTTCCTTTAAAACAAAGTATTAATTACATTTAAAGTGAAAAAATATACGGATATTATGATGAAAATTTTTGTACACATTTAGTAATGCAGAACCATGTCCTTAATTTATTGGACACTAAATTTCAATACAGAAGGTAATACCTGTGGTATATAACATCGGTACTGTACGTCCAGTTTCAACAAAAATAGCAAAAATTTGCCATTTTTTCCCCTTTTAAAGCAGCTAGAAGAAAAGCAAGCAATTTTTCACAGCAAAAGCATTAGTATTTCTTGAAAGTATGTATTAATACCTGTTCCAGGAGAAAAAAATGCTGAGGTTATATTTTTTGCTGAGCTGCAATTCAGTAGAACTCGGTTATTGGTTTGATGATGCTTACGGGCTGCATCTCGGCCTAATATATTTGTTTTTGGGTAATAACTTCAAAAGATTATATCCAATTCAAATGAAACTTGGATACGTTGTTTGGTACCAGAGGTGAAAGAAGCCTATGGATTGGGAGGATGCAAGGTCAAAGGTCAAGGTCACAGTGACAGATATAGACAGAAAATTTCAGAAAAACAATGGTTTTCGCACGATAATTCACATAATATACATCCAATTCAAATGAAACTTGGATAAATTAATGGACATGGAAAGGAAAAGTAAGCTATTGATTTTAGAGAAAGAAGGTCAAATGTCAAGGTCAAAGTGACCAAAAAGAAAATTGAAAATTTCAGAAAAAAATTGGATCGCGGGCAATAACTCTATACGTTTACATTCAAAATGACCAAAACTAGATTGAAAATTTTAAGAAAAAAGGCGGTTGCTGAACAGTCAGTTCAATTACAATTTCGTTGAGTACCAGAAATGGAAGAACAATACAGATTTTGGAGAAAGTGAGTTAAAGGTCAAGGTAAAAGTCACCCATAAAGATTGAAATTTGCATATAATAATAAGCTTTCGGATTTTTATATGGTCTCGGTGATCACAAGAAGCCCCATGGTGTGAATTTGTACACATGTGGCATGTGACACAGAATCCTCCGATACATTTATGGATTTAGGGATTTGAATTGCTGTAGAATTGTTGCATATAGTTTGTAGATGCATAAAAACCTCGGATTTTTTTATCCTTATCTTGGTGCAAACAAGAGGTCCCAAGATATTGATTTTGACAAAGTCCCAAAATATGTTGATTTTGACACATGTGGCATGTGACACAAACTCCTCCTACATTTTTGGATTTAGGGATTAAATCTTTGTGCAGAATTGTTGCATACAGTCTGCAGATTTGCAATAAGCTTTGGATTTTCGATTCCGATTTCAACTTTGGTAAGTTTCCTGAAATTGTCAAAGACTTATATTTTTTTTAATTTGAGCATATAATTGTATATTTTTTCAAGTGTTTAGTAGAAAACGAAATTTGGAATAATTGCAATTCTAAAATGTGATTCCAGGTTTGGTAAAATTCCTGAAATTAATATAAGAAAGATAACAGGAAACACCTACAATGGCCGTAAACCACAATCACATGCCACAATCCACCAGGGAACCGCACAAGAAAAACAATAAAATGACAAAAGACAAACATGGACAACGAAAGTGTCTTAAAGACCACTTATTTTTTAAAGTTTACTTAGCAACCACACTTTAAGAATTTGTTTCATTTAGGAAAAAAATTTTCAGCAATCGGATTTTCGGCAGGTTTCAAAGTCCACTTATTTTTGGGAATTCTACCTAGCAACCAAAAATTGTCATATAATAAATTTAAAAAATATTTGATTCCAATCTTAGTAAATTTCCCGAAAGTCTCAAAGACAACTTATTTTTTGGAATTCTTCTTAGAAGTCATACTTAAATAGTTTCTTTAATTAAGGACAAACATTTTCATCAATTTGATTTCAAAAATATTTGATTCCAAGTTTGGTATATTTCCTGAAAGTTTCAAAGACCACTTATTTATTATTTATTTATTTATTTTATTTATTTTTTTTTTTTTGGAATTCCACCTAGCAACCATACTTGCATTGTTTGTTAAGGACAATTATTTTCAAAATATTTAATTTCAAAAGTATTTAATTCGAATTTTGGTAGATTTCCTGAAAGTCTAAAGACCACTTATTTTTTTGGAATTCTGCCTGACAACCATATTTCCTTGAATTCTTTTTTGTAAAAATAACGGCTATCAATAGTTTGATTTAAACAATATTGAAAAAAAATTATGCACATGGTGTAAAACAACTGTTTTTTGTGTCAAACAGGGAGTGCGGGGATAGCTGTCGTTTCCGACAAACTCTAGTTGAAATTGTAATTAGTTCAAAGTAGAGGTCATGGTGATTTATAAAATGATATTTAACAGAAACGAAGAAACTTGAAATTTGACCTAATTTCAATTCTTAGAATTTTAGATATGAGCCATGGATGAAAATAAAGTTCATATTTAATTCCAATGAAACATGGTAACAAAATATAAAAATTGCCACTCGGTTTGTGCTCCCTGGTACCATTTAGATTTTGAGCTTGATTATTTTCTTTTGGTTGTACGGTACCTCTAATAAGCAATGAAGGGATATGGAGTAAATGCACATGAGACAAAGTCTCTATAAATACATGGTAAAAAGCAATGGAACAACGCTTTTATTGTTGTTTCATTTCTCCTGTTTTTAAGCTCATCTGGCCTAGAAGGCCATGTGTGCTATTTCCATCACTTGGCGTCCGTCGTCCATCCGTCCATCGTAAACGTTTTCAAAAATTTTCTCCTCTGTAACCGCTTGGCCAATTTTACCCAAACTTGGCCTGAATCAATACAAGGGTATCGAAATTCAAAATTGTGTTCGATTAGTCAGAGGACCTAACAACATGGCTGCCATTACTAAAGAAAAAGCACATAAGTGTAAAGTGCTGTTTTTGGCAAATGCATTACAGATACAAAAAATCTTACATTTTAAAAGTGATCAGCATGGCAAGATCTACTTGCCTTGCAATTTTGAAGAAAATCCAAAAAACCCGTCTTAGAGTTATTGCCCTTTTTCCCCGCGAAATTTTCAAAATTTTGATATTTTTCATTTTCTTTATATATATAAAAAAAAATAAAACAGAAAGAGAAATAATAAGATGAAGAGGTCAACTTAAAAATGTAAAAATGTTCAGCATATCAAGATTCACCCGCCTAAAAATTTTGAAGAAAATCTGAATACGTATAGAGGAGTTATTGCCCTTCATTGGTAATTTTTTGTTGATTTTTTGTACAACTTTATACATTTTGCCTTGTATTTCAATAAAGACTTGAGTTAGAGGTAGAGATAGAGGTTCAGATTTATAACAAAAATGTTTAGTATGTCAGGGACTACATTTTATCTTCTTGATGGAAGTTGTTAATCTCATCCAAGATGGCTACCAGCGGTGAACTCGGTTTAACATTGGACCCTTTGTCCCGCAAGTTCCCATCAGATCCAAGATGGCCGCCAGCGAACAACATAGTTTAACATTGGACCCTATGGGAAAACACATTGAAAGATCTTTCCCTCTGAGACTACTTGGCCAATTGGAAGCATACTTGGTCACAACTGTCCTTAGTGTCCAGCAAGTCCCTATTAGATCTAAGATTGCTGCCAGCAGGGAACTTAGTTTTACATTGGACCCTATGGAAAAACACATTCAAGGATCATCTCCTATGACAAAGTGGGACATATTACATATAGGTTTATTATCACACTAGAAAATAATACCCTTTATCATTGAGGTGATTGTCTATGCTAGCTTTGGACCAGTTGAGCTACAGGGTCTTGAGAGCTTCTAGTTTCTACATTCAATTAATACCTTAAAGTTTTATTTGAATCTAATATAGACTTTTTAGTAATCATACAAAAAATCATAATTTCTGTTACTGTGACATTGACCTTTGTGAGCTACTTTCTCCACAATACATAAGGTTCTTTTCCTCCTGGTTCTAAACAATATTTTCAATTTTTATTTTAATTGAATTTAAAGGTTGGATTTTTTTTGTCCAGAAATCAATGTTCAGAATCCAACGTTTCTGCAAATTTTTAATTTATAGGGGACTAGAGGTCACTTTGACCTTGACCTTTGACCCACTTTCTCCAAAAACTGTATTGTTCTTCCCTTTCTGGTACTCAATAGTATATCAAAATTGTAATTGAACTGACTGTTCAGCAACCTCGTTTTTTCTTTAAATTTTCAATCTAGTTTTGGTCATTCTGAATGTAAACATGTAGAGTTATTGCCCGGGATCCAAATTTTTCTGAAATTTTCAATCTTCTTTTTGGTCACTTTGACCTTGACATTTGACCTTCTTTCTCTAAAATCAATAGGTTTCTTTTCCTTCCCATATCCATTAATTTATCCAAGTTTCATTTGAATTGGATGTATATCATGAGAATTATCGTGCAAAAACCATTTTTTTCTGAAATTTTCTATCTATTTCTGTCACTGTAACCTTGACCTTTGACCTTGCATCCTCACAATCCATAGGCTTCTTTCTCCTCTGGTACAAAACAATGTATCCAAGTTTCATTTGAATTGGATATAATCTTTTGAAGTTATTACCCAAAACCAATATATATTAGGCCGAGATGCAGCCCGTAAGCATCATCAAACCAATAACCGAGATCTACTGAATTGCAGCTCAGCAAAAAATATAACCTCAGCAATTTTTTTCTCCTGGAAAAGGTATTAATATATAGTTTCAAGAAATACTAATGTTTTTGCTGTGAAAAATTGCTTGCCTTTTTTCTAGCTGCTTTAAAAGGGGCAAAAATGGCAAATTTTTGCTATTTTAGTTGAAACTGGGTGTACAATACCGATGTTATATACCACAGGTAATTACCTTCTGTATTGAAATCTAGTGCCCAATAAATTGTTGAGGACATGGTTCTACATTACTTAATGTGTACAAAAGTGTTTTATCATAATATCTGTATATTTTTTCACATTAAATGTAATTAATACTTTGTTTTAATGAAATTAATGCATTATTCCCAATGGAAATGTTGGAAAATACCTTAAGTGGTTGCCATGGCAACGAAGATGAAATTTCAAGAATTTTGATGATTTTTTTCTTTACTGGGGAGTAAAATGAATGTTTTCAGTGAATTTCATCAAAAGTGAGAAAAACGTTATTTCCAGTTTTCTTTGATGCTTACAGAGAATGACTCGTAAGTCTCTACAGTGAAGATAAAATCAAAACATCGACAATCCAGAAATCGAAAGGTGTTCAAAAGCTGACAGAGAATCAAAAAGGATCAGGTCAGAAGATATTCATCTGTAACCAACAAAACATAATAACCTTGTCTTTGATCGCTTCATATATTTTACTACCTGGTGAATTGTTGGTTTAGGAAGTTTTAGCTTGCAATAAGGGTTGTAAATATCTAAAGACCCAGTCGGGTCAGTGTTCAGTAACTTATTTGCAATCGTCTTCAAAGACCTTGTATTAATGAATTTCAGGAATTTCAATTTAGACAGGCCAGATATGGTATAAACCATGCTAGTGATTATCTATGATTTAGAATTTAATTTTCTCAAAAGATCATATTTTTTTGTATTATTATTATTATTATTTATTTATTTATTTTATTTTATTATTTTTTTTTATTTAATAACAAAATCGTTTTCAAATTGTTATTAATTTATTGAAGACGAAAAGTAGTAGACTGGACGTATAACTAAACACGTTTTAAGTTGAACTGTTTCCTGTTAATGCTTCCTGTCGTTCCTCGAATCCACCTGGGTATTACTTTCATCATATAATTAAATGATCGACCATTGTGACTATTTTTTGTTCAAATTGGTGGTCATTTCATAAACGTTTTGTTTTTTTCTAGATATTTTTTATTCCTTTTGTGGAGCTCTTAGGAAAAATTTAAAAATCTTTTACATGACCCTAATTAGACCTTCAAAAGAATAAGCAAGACGTAATTTGATTGCAATTACTAAGTTTCGAACAAATAAAAGTTTGTACGCCTTTTGAATGTAATACTGATTTACTTTCAAGAGACCATCTAAATGTTTTGCACTCTCTAAGGATAACATCAGACTTAATACCAATTTCTAATGGTGAATAAAAGGATATGGAGTAAATGCACATGAGACAAAGTCTCTACAAATACATGGTAAAAAACAAGCAAAGGAACAACGCTTTTATTGTTGATCTTCATCTTGAAGTCACCATGAGGATTTCAAACCTAAACCTGATTTCATATGATTTTATTTAACGATTTCCAACGATTTATCCATATAAACCACTGACTTCCATCCTTCATTTCAACCCTCCACACTTCATATGCATTCTGTAATTGGCATCGTTGTGAATACTACTTGTTCCAACAGATAAATTAGAAGACCCAGAATGGTCACCTTGAATCAATCAGAGGTGTTCTTGCAAAATATTTCCATGAAGACCATTTTCAAATTTGTCAAATGATACTTCAATTTTGAAATAAAGTTCTTGCAAACGGTTTTGCAATGGTTTCAAATGTTAATCGCCTTCAGCCATGTTAGAAAAAATATGCAATTCACTTTCTGCTATAGTTTTTTTTTTTTTTTTTTTTTTTTTTTTTTGCAGCGCAGATGTTTCAATGATGGGGGAATGAACCACCTGCTTCAAGTGGTTGCATATGTTGATGCTGGATATAGAAAAGAGCAAGGTGGAACAATTAATATTGAAAGAAGCATCAAAATATATTTTTAAACTCTAGAATTTTTTTTGAAAGTAACAAGATTCTCTTTCTTATGAAAACTTCAAGTAGTTTTTTTTTTCGACTTTGTAGTTTGCTTGCGTGTAATTTGCTTTTGTACGTTTTCTTATTCCTTTTTATCAATGGTTCCCAGGTGTTTGATTGTACCTCCTCTGACGAGGCAAGTTACTGACGTGATTTTTGAATTCCCCTTTTCCTTCTTCTTGCTTTGATATTCGTTTGCCGATGTATGTCATATAAAGCAATAAATGTGGCCATAATCAAATAATGTTCACATATTTTGAAAGAAAATCCAAGCTTCAAAAGCATAGTATACCTACATTCGATTTTATTATTCACGTAACACAAACAACTATAAGAAATAATGGGAAGATCGATTTTACTAATGAATTTTTATGTAAAAAATGTTTCCATAATTTTTGTAATATAATGATGATGTTTAAAAAAATCCTTCTATTTCGGGTCATAAGGGGTTTAAATGATACAGCTGGTGTAAGGTTAAAGACCCTTCTGTACGATCGATGTCTATGCTGAGTGACTTTCCGCTCTGCCTATTTGTAACTTAGTTTGTTCCAGTGCTTCTTGGTAAATAGCAAATAACCAAACACATTTGAAATGATACAACATGTACGTAATAGGAGGATTAGAAATAGGAAGTCAAGATTTTTTTTCAACAGTCTTCTCTGCAATTATTAATATGATTATCTTAATTAGAAATAGGAACATAATTCGTCAGTTTCATAAAAATAATGGAATATTTTCCCAACCATTCATTTTCATTCTACAAGCCAGGGCAAGCCTAGTAATTAATAAACAAAAACTGAACAAATGATTCGAAATCTTTTATTTAGAAATATAATTGATATTTACAGCATGTGTCCGGAAAACATAGAATATCTGTCGCCAATTATGATAGCCCCATTCCGAGCATTTACTATGTAGACCTCGTCACCCCTTTTTAATGTAAGAATAGCTCGTGTGGAACCTGATGCGTATTCCGTTTTTTCAGAGTGTCCTTTTGCTATGATGTCGTTGTTCTTCTTCAGTATTAATTCAACGTAGTTAATATTGTTACCTTTGATGAAGTTACAAGAGAATTCATAGTCACCAGCCCTTGGTGCAGTGAACTTCCCTGTAGACTCTTTGTACACATTACCAACATTAGTTTTAACAAAATCAAATTTAACAATTGTGTTGGCTTGAAAATTAGTATTGCCTTTCAAGGTTGCAAAAAAAGATGGGTTCCTTCTTTGGTTACTTGTTCCTATAACAAAATAAATGATGAACAAATTATTTAATCTAACAATACATCTTTGAGATTGAGATTAAAAAGCACTTAATTAAATGCAGATAGGTAGTATAATTTCAGAAATGAAACTTAACAACACAAGAGCAAACTACAGACTGTGTTGAGTCTTTTTCTCTCATATCTGATGACTGCAGAATGGTTAATTGATTCATTTCTTTTCAGCTATATCAAGATAAGAACAAGTTAATCAATTAAAAAATATAAGTAAAGGAATAAAGAAATGGACGTATTTTTACTTTTTGTGGGGCAGGTAAAATATATTTGTTATGGTTTGATTTGATATTTTTTCATATTTATTGATCAGCTTAATAAGCATAGGTGTAATGTTATGTCACATCTAAAAACAAATTCTGTTCAAAGTGGTGTTTTTGCCTTTTTATATTCCCTACGAGTAGACTAAAGTTCTGCTCCGGACACAAAATAGACATGATTTTACTATCAAAAAGGTAAAACGTCAAAGTCAGTCACANAAAAAGGCTATGACCTTGACCTCTGACCTTGATGACCTTTGACCTTGTGCTCACATTGAATGTCTTTTCTTACTGATTAATTTGATATGTTACTTGACTATACTATCTCTGACGGTTTAAAACTTATATGTAAAAAACCATTTTCCGAAACGCGTAAAGGGCAATAACTCTTAGGGGTGTCATCGGAGAGTTTCGGTCTCTATGAAACAAATGTAGCCCTTGATATGTTGAACGTTTTTTATGATTTACTTTTTCAGCTATCTATAATGGTTTCTGAGTTTATCTCCAAACAAGGTCAAAGGTCAAGGTCAAAGGTCACCGATGACCTTCAACCTGGTACTCAAATTAAAGCTCTCTTCGCACTGATCACTTTAAATATAAATGTTTACTATATTATCTGTAAGCGTTTAAAAGTTATTCGCGAAAAACCGATTTACCGAAACCTGTCAAGGGCTATAACTCAAAAACGGTTCATCGCAGAGTTTCGCGCCTATTGAATAAAATTGAGATATCAATGAGAGGAGTATTTTTGTAATATAATGTTTTCAGAAATTTTTTATCGTTTCCGAGATATTCCGGTAACAAAATTTCAAATGGCCGCCATTTTGAAAATGGCGGACGAAAAAAATTTTTTGACCCCAGATTTGTGATCAGGACCATGAAAGCTACCTGGAAACCAAATTTGGTAGAAATCCGATAACTTTGAGAAATTTGCATATTTAGGGGTCAAAAACGCGTAACCGGGGTCGCGACCCAAAAAAATTTTTTTGCATGACAAATCATCCTGAGGACAAATCGAACATTTTCCCCCATTCAGAATTTTGATATCTGTTACGGTTTACGAGGAGATCTGAACACAAGATAAACAGTGTTTGGGGAGATAACTCCGTTACTAAAAATAGATCGATACGTGGCCCTCAGTTTTGAAATCCCAATGTAAGACCGAATAATCTCACCAAGTATCGAAGTGATATGTCGCGTAGTTTTTTGTCATCGGTGGCGGAAAGAATAATAATAATAATAATAATAATCAGAAGAATTACTATAAGGTCTTTCACTGTGGTGAAAGACCTTAATTAAAAAATATAAGTAAGGGAATAAAGAAATTGACGTATTTTTACTTTTTGTGGCGCAACTAAAATATATTTGTTATGGTTTGATTTGATATTTTTTCATATCTGTTGATCAGCTTAATAAGCATAGGTGTAATGTTATGTCACATCTAAAAACAAATTCTGTTCAAAGTGGTGTTTTTGCCTTTTTATATTCCCTACGAGTAGACTAAAGTTCTGCTCCGGACACAAAATAGACATGATTTTACTATCAAAAAGGTAAAACGTCAAAGTCAGTCACAGTCACCTAACTAAACTTAGTATGCTTCATGATGCATCTACATACCTATTTTGATAATCCTAGGTGCTGCGGTACACAACAAATGCTACGAGCACGTAATAGACACGAGTTTACTATAATATGGGTCAAACATCAAAATCAAGGTGAAAGTGACGTATATTTTGTACACGATACATTGCCATCCCATGATGCATACACATACCAAATTGGCAATCCTAGGTGCTACAGTACAAAAGTTATGCCCCGGATACGAATCTGGACGGACAGACGGGCGGACAGACTGATTGAGTAAAAGCCTTATTTGATAAATTAAAACCAGCAGATTTGAGCTGTCATTGGGACATGCCCTGAACCTGGACATGCCCTGAACCTTTATTATATCTATAATTTAATCCATCTTGTAAAATACTGTTAGTTTAGTCTGGTACATCGTCCTTTAACATATTGTCCACGGTTAGTCGTTTGTGCTTTTCACATATAAGGTCATATTAAATACACAATTTAGCGAAACAACAGAAGCCAAGAAAATATAAAACATCAAGAGGAGTATCGGTTAAGGTCAGTTAATTGATACATTGCCAATTTCAAAGCATAAATAGCATAAAAAAACATACCTTGACATTTGATCCTGAAAATCACATCTATCAAGTCTTTCACGGTATCTTTTCCTGAAACAGTAGCAAATATTGCTAACTTTCAAACTAACATGAAAGGACAACTTACATTAACATCTGACAGCCATCTTTTAATTTTTTTTTATGGATTTTACATTATTCAAGTTTTTGGTTTGAGTCAATTAAATGGTCAACAAAGTTTCTAGCTCAGTAATTACAATTATCATACTTGATAAATTCAATGGTTTGCCCAAGATTACCTTCATATTCGCATCAATATACATTTAAATGATCAAAGCAATCATGAAAGCAGTATTATCATTATTAAGAAAATATTTATGTCATATAAGCTATCCAAATAAATTCCAATATCAGCGACAAATCCGAAGACTGTCATTTGCTATGTTTTTCAATATTATCGCTAATTTACTTAATTTTCAATTGTTCGCGAGCGACGATAATTCTATTATCACTGCACTGCGCTGATACGAACATATTATCGTCAATCTCTATGGGACGTTAGCAACAGCGTATTAATATGACGTCCCGTGACGTTTCGTGACAAAAATAATCCCAAGAAAGAAAGCGCTGTATTTAACCAAATATAATATGTTTAACTAATAAAATATTTCATTGGAAAGTGAAACATATATATGATATATTTCAATGCCATAATTAGCGATAAAAACACTATTAGTAATTTGTTTTGCTCGGATGGATTTCCCAGCTTGCATTGCATCTCGTGCTGTCGCACTCGATGCAATACAAGCAGAGAAATCCATACTCGCAAAACAAATTACTAATAGTATATATTTATTTCACTACCCTTACATGCACATAAGTCTGTACAATGCAGGATCTGTGTTTTCTCTTACATGAGCAAATCATGTCTTATATGCATGGCAGGGCAGTGAATCCCGTAGCAATGTAAAACCTGTTTGCTCTGATTCTGAAACAAATGACTGACCACTTTTTGGATGCAAA
>MJUU01035447.1:20355-32049 GCA_002080025.1 Modiolus philippinarum | reverse complement strand
CTTAGATCTGAACTCGGACATAAACTTGAATGTAAGTCGATCATGCGGAAAATATAGGTCAAAGTGACCTAATTTTGACTGGATGCTGACCTACCCCCAAAGATGCATGCACATGCAAGGTTAGATGATCCTACCATGTACAGTTGCTTAGATCTGAACTCGGACATAAACTTAAATGTAAGTCGATCATGCGGAAAATATAGGTCAAAGTGACCTAATTTTGATTGGATGATGACCTACCGCCAAAGATGCATGTACATGCAAGGTTAGATGATCCTACCATGTACAGTTACTGAGATATCAACTCGGACCTAAAATTAAATGAAAGCCAGTCAAGCGGAAAATATAGGTCAAAGAGACCTAATTTTCTTAGAGGCTGTGAGATAGCCCAAGATGCATCTGCACACAAAGTTTGATGACCCTACCCTTCATAGTTGCAGAGATATATGCCCAAATGCGGACGCGGACGTAGACGTAGACGTAGACGCGGACGCGGACGAGGACGCCGAGGGTACACCAATAGTCCCCCTCAACTTCGTTGAGGCGAACTAAAAATGGGGGAGGGACCATAGCCATAGGGACCCAATACAGGGTCCTGTCCTCAATCACCTGTGATTATTTCAGCTTGGCTCATTTGATGCAGATAGTTTGTTGACCATCGATACCGAAACTGGCGGATCGAACTTGTTCTTGGAGCACGCTTTTGTACCTTGAAATATATACTCACTGATGATATTTATTGGTTGGGCCATTTAAGTGATTAGTTATAAACAGGATAACATAAAAAAAATTGATCACGAGTGAGGAAAAAGTATTAATGTAGTTTTTGCACGATCTTTATTTCATTACGACAACAGATTACTGTGTGAACTTGCTCTTTATCCTCTTAACAGTAGGTACATAAAAACTAAAATGACAGAAATTCCTTTGATGAACCTTCTGGATTGAAAATTACAATTTCAAACCCTCCCTTATTCACATGGTTGAATTTAGGTACCCGGTGCAATTTTGAAACTCCCGCGTTATAAGGCTGCAAAGAAATTAAATTTAATGTTTTAATCGTGCAGGCATATTTAAGCAGGGTTGGGAAACTAACCGTTTTTGCACTGGAAGAAGATTCTACCTTTCCCTCGTTGTGGTTTCCTCAGAAATCTATCGGGAAAAAAAAAGATCACTCGTATGAAAAGGCTACGCTTTGGTCAGATAAACAGTGTTAATATACGTTGTAATTATTTAATTTTAGTCAAAAGCAACACCGTCCATAAAACATATTGCGCTTCGGAATTACATAACTTTAAATAAATTTTAGTCAAGGATGTATTCTCCTGAGAGGTCAAAATTTTTCTGCATCAAGTTTTTCTCAAAATCTATATTTTAAAATGCAAAGACCCTGAAAAAAATAATTTTTGAAGAGAAACCCCTATGTCCGTGCATATTTTTGTGCTAGCATCAGTTGAAAACGCCTATTTTTAGTGATAATGAGCAAATTTGGCCTATTTTTCGGGTCATTCTTGGGAAAAATATTGATTTCCAGCACCAAGTTTTCTGTCAAAGTTTCCAGATTAATCTCGTTAATCTGAAGAAATATCACAAAGAAAAAACATAGGTCCGTGTTGATGTAGGAAAGTTTTGTACGAAAATGTTGCTTATTGGGATCAAATTCAAGACATCGTAAAATCTGTAAAATTCAAGATTTTTCAAATTTTCCCCCAACTAAATCATGAAAACTAAAAATTTTTGTTATAAATAGTTGGACAATTATATCTTTAAGACTTTAGAAAAGAAATCATATGAATAAGATGCATACTTTTCTTGCAAAATGATTTGCATTACCCTTACCCCAAAATACGCTAAATTCTGACTGAGATCAAAGGTCAATTTTGGTAGAAAATTAAAAAATTTTATTTCTCAAAAACTACTGTTTGTAGGTGCATAATTTTTTGACACCATTTGGGAATATTATTATATGACATAAATCAATAAAAAAGTTCACTCATAAACCAAGTTTTAAGAATTACTCATAAACGAGATTACCTCACCCTTAAGTACTATCAAGGACTTATCCATAGTGAAATNAACGGATTGGCGAACTTCCCAAGACTAACAAACAAGTTGTATGAGTTGTCCGATTTATTGTCGGAAATAGAACACATCAAACAGAATCCCAAATTCCAGTCACTTTTGGGATATTTCGATTCGTCATCTGGGATAAGGTCAATTGTCAGTAAGCTCCCTTATGGACTCCAAGAAAAATGGACAACGAGAGCATCAAGTTATAAGTCGTCCAAGAATGTACCATTTCCAACATTCACCGAATTCTCAAGATTCGTTCGGGAAATGAGCATAATCAGAAATGATCCCAGATTTTGTTATAACAAAAACAGCAAACAACTCCAAAGTATTCCGTAAGAAAACAACCTGAGGCAAAAACCCGGGTAGCATCTCACAAGACTGATGTCGACAGATCTCCAAACAAACCCAGTAAAGACATTGGGAGCTCCCTGCCCCAGTGCAGAGAGAACGAAGCACCAGACAGGTGCGAAATACATAATACAAAGCATTCATTAGACGAATGTAGAGGATTCAGATCAAAATCAATTGAGGAGCGGAAAGAGATCCTNCAACTATTATAATAATGAACCATTAACAGGGGTTAATTTTGATTTATAGAATTAAACCGAATTGTCGTCCGCCATGTTGGGATGATGGTAACTGCAGTTACGATCATCACGTTGACGCCAGTGATGTTTTAGGTGTTGCGCCTCTACAACCCACATAAGCAGAGAATGCAAGGCGAAGATTTCCTGCAGAGACTGCGGAAGCAAACAACACACCATTGCCTTACATATAGCTAGGCATGCATTTCAGTTGACCCCGTACAACATCACGGTGGGGAGACAGACCAATAGAATGGCGGGGAGGCAAAAGATGCCAGCAGTATTTACAGAACAGTAAACTCGTCTTGCACGGATATCTTTGGAAACAACACATGCAAATCATGTGCCAAGATCATCCCTGTCAGAGTACATCATAGGGACAACTCCAACAAAACCATCAAAATGTATGCAGTTCTTGATAAACAAAGTAACAGGTCCCTGGCATCGCCAGAGTTTTTTTAATTCTTCAACATTGAACACAAACCGGAAAATTATACCCTGGCCACTTGTTCAGACCGTATTGCCACCAGCGGCAGGAGAGCCAAAGGATTTATAGTCCAATCTTAACATGGACGTGAAGAATTAGAACTGCCAGTTTTGGTAGAATGTGATTATATTCCAAGCAGTAGAGACGAAATCCAATCACCAGATTCTGCCAAATACTTTCCACATATGAAAGATATAGCTGGAAGAAGATAACAGGGAGATAATGCTGCTCATAGGAAAAGACTTACCCGAAGTCCATCATGTCCTAGATCATAGATATGGAACACCTGTATTACCTTTTGACCAGAAATTAAGACTGGGCTGGACAGTCATCGGAGAAATCTGTCTTAGGACTATCAACATGCAACTCCAGACTTATCTATAAAGAAAACATTTGTCTTACCATCTGGCCAACCTACGACGATAAGAGCATGTGAAAGTAAAATTTGTGTACCGGAACCAGATCCGGCTTGTTTCAATACTGCAACCAAAACAGTAGACATACCAGAATATGATATCTTTGATAAGACAAAAGATGACGACAAACCAGGAATGTCGCATGAAGATAAACATTTATGAAACAAATGGATTTCCAGTTTGTAAGAGACTCCACAGGCAGTTGGGTATCTTCGTTACCATTTCGGACACCAAGACAACGACTTCCAAACAACAGGCAACAAGCTGTAAAGAGAGCGGAATTCCTCGAAAACAGTCTGAGGAGGAACGCTCTCAAAAGAGAACATTTTATAGAATTTATGTCAAAGATATTAGACAACAACCATGCAGAAGTTGCTCCGCCATTGAAAGGACAAGTAGAGTGTTGGTATTTACCGTTGTTTAGAGTATACCATCCCAAGAAACCTGAGCAGATCAGGGGTGTGTTCGATTCCTCCGCAAGGTTCGACGGAGTATCCTTAAACAGTGTTTTGATGTCTGGTCCAGACCTATCAAACAGCTTACTGGGAGTCCTGATACGTTTCAGGAGAGAGATGATTGCTGTTACTGCCGATGTTCAGCACACGTTTCACTGCTTCGTAGTGAGAGAAGATCACAGAAACTTCCTAAGATTCTTGTGGTATAAAGACAATGATATTGATAAGGGATTGATAGAGTACCGAATGAGAGTTCATGTCTTCGGCAACAACCCATCCCCAGCAGTGGCAATGTTGGGGCTACGCAAGACAGTACAGGCCGCAGAGTCAGAGTACGGCCAAGACGTTACAAATAACTAAATACCGAGGTTACTGTGAATTTACTTTCTGCATATGCGCATTTCGACAACTTATGTCTCTTCAGTGCAGATAAAAAAGATTTCTATGTTGATGATGGATTAACTTCGTTCCCAACAGCAGAGGAGGCCATCAAAGTCGTCAAAGACACACAAGCAGCATTGAAGAAGTACGGAAATCTCCGTTTGCACAAGTTTGCATCCAACAGTGCTGAAGTTATGTCTGCATTTCCAACAAGTAATATAGCTACAAACTTGAAAGATTTAAATCTTGACAACAATAAACCGCTCCCGCTCCCGCGTAGCCTTGGATTAATATGGGATGTGAACACAGGCATGTTCCTATTCCAGCTATCGCTGGACACGAAACCTATAACAAGACGAGGTGTATTATCTACGATAAACAGCATATATGATCCACTTGGACTCTTAGCCCCAGTGATCATCCAAGGGAAGTTGATTCTAAGAAGACTGACTTCAACAACAGTTGATTAGGACGAACCAGTCTCGGATGATATTGCTTCAGAATGGGAAGCTTGGCGAGACGAACTGCAAGAACTAGAGACATTACGTATAAAATGGTAATCCCAAAATTGGTTTTGTATTGGGAAAGGCTAGAGTTGCTCCAACAAATGGACACACAATTCCTCGTTTGGAACTTTGTGTTGGCAGTAGAAGTTCCTCAGTGTGCATCAGAACAGCTAGACTTGTCCATCGATTGTGTCAAATACTATACAGATAGTAAGGTCGTACTGGGTTATATAACCAACGACACCAGAATATTTTATATTTATGTTGGGAATACGAAAGTTCTGCAGTCCAGAACAATGGAATTATGTGAACACAAGTGAAAACCCTGCTGACGCAGCTACAAGATCATTGCCAGCTAGTGATATTTATAATAGTGAGTGGCTAGTAGGACCTAAACGCCTTTTCACTTGTGAACCCAGTCAAAACTCTGGGGTCGTATACAAGCTTGTAGACCCCGACAATGATAGTGAGATTCGTCCTCATGTTTCTCCAGAGATTTTTGTTGCCAAAACGCTCGCAACACCAGACAACCCCAACATAGGGACTGACAGGTTCACGCACTTCTTAGACTGGAGTGCCCTAATACGTGGAATTGCATTCCTGAAACGTTCGTCCCGTTTACATATGAACGGGAGTTCAAAGTTTGAACCTGGCAACACTTTACTTCAAGAAACAAAAGACTTCGTTATATCATCAGTACAACGTGAAGTTTAGTAAGAAGAAATAGATTGTATTAATCACAAGAAACCTATTGGCAAAAGAAGTTCAATTGCCAATCTCAATCCGTATTTGGATGAAAAGGGACTTTTTAAGAGTTAGCAGACGTATTGGAAAATCAGTCTTGGGTATTAAAGAAAAGATGCCTATAATTATACCCGGACGTCACCACATTGCCACTTTTCTAGTCAGACGCTGCCATGAGAAGACCACACATCAAGGTCGTCACCTTACAGATGGTGCAATTCGATCTGCAGGTTTGTGGATAACAGGAATTAGACGGTTGATATCCTCTCTGATTCGTAGCTGTGTTACCTGGCGTAAGTTAAGAGGTAAAGAAGAATGTCAGATTATGGCAGACTTGCCTGAGGATCGTCTTGATCAAGCACATCCTTTCACAAATGTAGGAGTAGACGCCTTTGAACCTTGGACGACAGTCACAAGAAAAACACGTGGTGGATGTGCTAACTCTAAACGTTGGGCCATCTTGTTTACTTGTTTAGTAACCAGAGCCATCCATGAGCTCCTCTGCATTTATCAATGCAGTCAAACGTTTCACATCAATAAGAGGAGAAGTAAAGATATTTAGGTCTGACCGTGGATCCAACTTTATTGGAGCTGTAAATGACTTAAATGTTAACCCAATCAACGTGGAAGATGGGCCAGTCAAACGTTATTTATCAGATTCCAGGACATCCTGGATTTTCAATCCGCCTCACTCATCCCATATGGGTGGAGCTTGGGAGCGTATGAATGACATGGTAAGAAGAATATTAGACTCCATGCTCCTTCGAAGTACAGGACACATATTAACACATGATGTGCTCAACATATTTATGGCCGAAGTTTGCGCCATTATCAACTCTAGGCCACTTACGCCTGTATCAACTGATCCTGAGTCACCACTGATATTAACTCCAGTTATACTGTTGACACAAAAGACTCAACACAAGTTTATTCCTGAATCAACCGACAGGAAAGACTTGTACAGGAATGAATGGAAACGAGTACAAGCGTTAGCCAGCATGTTCTGGTCTAGATGGAGGAAAGAATATCTTCCTCAACTACAACTGAGGCAGAAGTGAACCGACAGTCAGCGTGACTTGAAGACCGGCGACGTCGTTCTCGTAAAGGACAAAAGTTTATGCCGCAATGCCGTAATGGATGGCCAGTCGGAAGAATTGTCAACGCAATAAAAAGTTCCGATGGTCACGTCAGGAAAGTAGAAGTCCGTTTAATGGTCAACGGAAAGCCGACAGTGTATACTCGGCCGATTTCCGAGATATTTCTTCTGGTGGAAGATTGTATATAAAGTGTGAATAATTATATTCAGTGAATATTGTGAATGTATGATAAATTTCTGTAGTTAATTTAAAAGAATAGTGATATCAAATAGATATCAGACGGGGGTGTATTGTCACAATAAGTGTATTGCTACAACTGAATTTATCCTCATTTTTATTATTTGAAGAATTCCAAACACACCGAATGCCCGGGACCGAATGACACATCTTGGTATTTCGTTTCCCGACTCCATCTTTCTCTCGAGTAAATCAAGTTGGTGACAGGCAAATGTTGATGTCCAATAATATTGGAACTTGGAACCTAGTTCAACAGTGTGAGTTTAATAATTATATTTTCATTATATTTTGATGAAGATTGATCCGTTTAACGTTATTTGACAGCAGATTATTGTGAATATCAGCTGTACACGTTGATTGCATAATTTGCTATAAATATCGATTTTAACGGACTGTTCATCTTACACTGAAGCGTATTACTCTATTTGATTGAATTGACTGGTCACAGGTCAATTATATCGGGATTATTTGTTTTAAACTTACCTACATGTTAGAGAAAATTATGCCACGCCCAACCTATTCAATAAACTAGAGTAATACAACTGTTGGTTATAGTTTCATCACAGTATTTCAAAGTTTTTATATGATATTTCCGTCAAGAAGAGGAAGATAAAAACTGCATAATTGATATAAATATAGAATGTATGGCAAGCAATTAGCGACATGTAAATACTTCCAGATAAAATTATGGAAAATATATTCTGCGTACTACAGCCATTCTACTGTATTTATCCGTTAATATACCGGAACCCTATGTATAATATTACACAAACACACGTCATATTTATTTATGCAAATTATTGTGTATTTAAATATGTTGATTATTTACTCATAATTACGGTAACCTAAGTTGACTTTAAATCCTCGATATTTTGGACACATAACTTATGATTGTTTAATATTGTATTTTTCGGGTTTTTACCAATTGTTCATCGGCTAATTAAAGATTATCACGCCACACTGGGTTTTATATTTAATTTGGCCACGAACTAGGTTATACTCGCTGAGTCCGGCTCAATACAGTTCTCCATTAGGTTTAACACATATTTATGTTTATGGATTTCCAAATGTTTGATTTAATCTGCACTGATGAGACATGAATTGTCGAAACGGCATATGCAGGAACTCAATTCACAGTTTGTTCGGTATTTTGTTATTTATTGTTTCTTTTCAAGTTCATTATTAAGATGTTTTACCTTGTAGAAACTGTTTCTATTCCTTAGATTTTACCTTTTAAATGTCGTCTCTTTTCCTTAGATTTAAGAGATAACCATACTGTGTTTAGCATACTGTCGCAAACTGAGTTTTCCGGCGACGCGTTAGCGGAGCCGGAAAACGGATGCTTCCGACAGTAAAATCTTAGATTTACTCCTGAAGATCCTAAAATACAGTTTGGTTATCTGTATTCTAATGCAAATCCGAAGAAAAGATTTAAAATCGATTTTTAAATGACAGGAAGTCTGGAGTGCGTCTGCGCCAATACATTGCTATTGGTTCCGACGGTAAATCGTGGATTTTGCCACCTCAAATTCCGGTGCCATTCAATCAAAATTAGAGTTACAAACATAAGTGCATTAAAATTTACAGTACTTTTTACATTTAGTTTTTGCGATTCCCTTTTATAATTCATGTGCCCAGTGTAACATTAATGTCAGTCAATTGTTACCTTTTAGACTATCACGATATCGTCATGTTTAACTATTGTTTCATTTTACTGTGAATTTCGAAAGTATTTGGTGTTTTTATTTGTTCTCCTGTTTTGTAAGTAAATTATGTCCTATATATTCTTTAGGATGCTATTTCCAACTTAAATTGTCATCTATTTATGTTCGATTATACCGTTTGAAATAAATTTATCTCCTTGTACTTTGGATATAAATATGAAAGGTTTTCTCTATTACCATTTGATCGTAATATAACATTTTATTTCTTGAAATCAAAGGATTTTGACAACTTAAAATGCATTTTTTACAAACCTAGTTATGTTGCAAAAATTTTGAAAAAAAAAGCAAATCACAGTTTCCGGAGTTGGTGCTGAGATTTTAATTTTTTGTGACATATAACATTTTCGTAATCATAATTCTGCTTTTATGATTGTTTTGATCACTTGCTAAGCCATGTCCTTTTTGTCTCATGGACTTCGGCTCTGTTCGGTAATTTTGTTGTTACTCAAATGCTTAGCCAATAAACGACAAATCAGATAATCGTGTTTCATTCATTATTCTTAAAACGATGCACTTGACGCCATTTTTGTTACCAAATTTCCATATTAAGTCATTCCAATTTTACGAATAAATCTTTATTTTAAAGCACTACAATGTTTTAATGACTTTTTATTAAATTCTAACTATTTTGATTCATTTTCGTTGACTTGGTCTAAATTGGAGCTCTCCATGGTGACCATTTTGACCCCTAATTTCGTAGAGTTTGGACCAGTTTTCAATATTTACGACATGACCCTCTGTTAGCTGACATTTCAACCTTCCATACGAGCAAATAAAATTCCATGAAGCTTGTTCGTCATTTAAACTTTTAAAATAAGCGACTTTTCTAATACTCACCGCTCTATTAATATATATTGTGCCAATTATTTTTCGATTTTATAATTCTATTCACTCAAACTTACTTTTTATTTACTCACCCAAGTGTGTCTGATGATAGGCCTGAATACTTGACATGATACATATTGTCACAGCAACAACTAACAATGCTACTTTCATTTTGTTATTTCTTTTAATACAGCCGAGATTCAATGCCACTCTGCTACAATGCTAGTTAATATACCTACATTTTGTACCTTGGATTCCTGACGTGGCGCATTAATGAATGTTTTGTGTGTCTATGAACATGTTGGTGATCGAAGCTGGTAACACCTGTTGCTGTAAATTGAGTAAAGGTGATATAGATACATTAATATGATACTTAATGAAAGTGTTTATTCTGTGTAGTTCCCTGACAGATTGTGACATGTAATTGTAGTTTCAGCCATTGAAGATGTTTCCTGTTATCCATTTTTTACATGTGTAAAAGGAAAAAAAGTTAACCGGAAATAATAACTAGAGGTTCAGAGACTGAGCCTGTATCGCTCACTTGACAAAATGCTTCTATGCCATGCATGACCAAAATAAAGTTTTTTACCAATTGGGTCTAATATTAAGCTATGTTCTCCATTAGCACCCATGTTTTTTGTCTGATCCTATTGAAGTGACTAATTTTTGAAGAGGACTTTCTATGCATTTAGTTAAATTTGCTTAAATAGTTTCAGAGAAGATGATGAAAAGGATCTTCTATACTGGAGGCCATGTTTTTGTCGGATCTAACTGAAATGACCTTCCATACATCATTCCTGTCAAGTTTGGTTGAATTTGCTTCAGTGGTTTCAGAGGAGATTATGTGAAATGTGAGTTTTCCCTTAGGATCCAATGTAAAACTTAAGTTCCGTGCTGGCGGCCATGTTTTTATCGGATCAGAACGAAATGTGCAATCTTTGTAAATGACCTTCCATACACGCGTGGAGCAGATCATGCTTACCCTTCCGGAGCACCTAATGATACCTCAGTTTTTATAGGGGTTCACACTGCTAGTACTTTAGCTTTGTGACGTTTTTGTTCTTTTTTGTTTATTTATTTTGTCTTTGTCATACTGTCTCAATTTGTGTTGCTGTGAATTGCCGTGATTTTGGATTTATGATTTTAGAATTTCCCCTTTCCTCGTTCTTGCTTCGGTATTCGTTTGCCGATGTATACATCATTCCTGTAAAGTTTGGTTGAATTTGCTTCAATGGTTATAGAGGAGAACATGAAAATGTAATTTTCCCATATGGTCCAATGTTAAAATAAGTTCCATGCTGGCGGCCATGTTTTTTATCAGATCCAAACGAAATGAGCAATCTTTGTTAAGGACCTTTAATACATCATTCCTGTAAAGTTTGGTTGAATTTGTTTCAGCCGTTTCAGAGTAGAAGATGAAAAGTATGAGTTTTCCCATCGGGTCCAATGTTAAACCTAAGTTCCGCGCTGGCATCCATGTTTTTTGTCGGATCGGAACGAAATGAGGAAGGACCTTCCATACATCATTCCAGTAAAGTTTGGTTGAATTTGCTTTAGTAGTTTCAGATGAGAAGATGAAAATGTGAATGAAAAGTGTAACAGACGGACGACGGATGGACGGAAGGACGACGGACGCCAAGTGTTGGCGATAGCTCGCACTGACCCTTTGGGTCAGGCGAGCTAAAAAGGGATAAAATGTCATGCAACAAGACAATGCCGGGGTTTCCAGAAGATATTTGGTGTCCACAATGAAAACCTATATTTTCAACTAGATTAACATCTCTCCGGTTTCAAAAATACCGACTTGGTCCTAGATTTACTCACTGACGGTGTATAGGGTGCTGTCGACAGAGACGGAAATGCTTACCCTTACGAAGCACATTATGTTACTCTAGGTTTTATGTGAGTTCATGCTGTGAGTTCCTTGGTTTTGAATGTTGTGATTTTTATACCCCCCGCAAACGAAGTTTGGGGGGGTATATAGGTTTCAGCCTGTCCGTCCGTCCGTCTGTCTGTCCGTCTGTCTGTCCGTCTGTCCGTCTGTCCGTCCGCTCAAAGGGTACTGATTTTGTGTAATCAACTCCTCTTACAGCTTTTACCCTACAAGTCTGAGACTTTGCAGGGTGTTTCTATATACATTGAACATGTGCACCTCCTATTTTGGT